>CM055911.1:9569808-9778587 GCA_029582155.1 Panopea generosa
CTCCATATCATATAACCTGAAATAGTGTTTGTGGCTGTTCACCATATCATATAAGTTAGTGGGCTGATCACCATATCATATAACCTGAAATGGTGTTGATGGCTGGTTGCCATATCATATTACATGAAATGGTGTTTGTGGCTGTTCGCCATATCATTTAGCCTGAAATGGTGTTTGTGGTTGGTAGCCATATCATATTATCTGAAATGGTGTTAGTGGTCTGGTCACCATATCATATAACCTGAAATGGTGTTTGTGGCTGTTCACCATACCATATAACTTGAAATGGTGTTCATGGGCTGGTCACCATATCATAAAACCTGAAATGGTGTTGATGGCTGTTCGCCATATCATATAACCTGAAATGGTGTTGATGGCTGGTTGCCATATCATATTACATGAAATGGTGTTTGTGGCTGTTCGCCATATCATTTAGCCTGAAATGGTGTTTGTGGTTGGTAGCCATATCATATTACCTGAAATGGTGTTAGTGGTCTGGTCACCATATCATATAACCTGAAATGGTGTTAGTGGTCTGGTCACCATATCATATTACCTGAAATGGTGTTTGTGGTCTGGTCACCATATCATATAACTTGAAATGGTGTTCATGGGCTGGTCACCATATCATATAACCTGAAATGGTATTAGTGGCTGTTCACCATATCATATAACTTGAAATGGTGTCAAAGGCTGTTCACCGTATCATATAACTTTAAATGGTGTTCATGGGCTGGTCACCATTTCATATAACCTGAAATGGTGTTTGTGGCTGTTCATCATATCATTTAACCTGAAATGGTATTTGTGGCTGTTCACCATACCATATAACCAGAAATGGTGTTAGTGGGCTGGTCACAATATCATATAGCCTGAAATGGTGTTTGTGGCTGTTCACCATATCATAGAGCCTGAAATGGTGTTAGTGGGCTTGTCACCATATCATATAGCCTGAAATAGTATTTGTTACTGCTTACCATATCATATAACCTGAAATGGTATTTGTGGCTG
The DNA here is from genome assembly GCA_029582155.1 of Panopea generosa. Classification (NCBI taxonomy): domain Eukaryota; kingdom Metazoa; phylum Mollusca; class Bivalvia; order Adapedonta; family Hiatellidae; genus Panopea; species Panopea generosa. The sequence goes on from CM055911.1 coordinate 9,570,820, forward strand.
TTCACAGTATCATATAACCTGAAATGGTGTTTGTGGCTGTTAACCATATCATAGAGCGTGATATGGTGTTAGTGGGCTGGTCATCATATCATATAGCCTGAAATGGTATGTGTTGCTGTTTACCATATCATATAACCTGAAATGGTGTTTGTTGCTGTTCACCATATCATATAACCTGAAATGGTGTTTGGCTGGTTACCATATCATATAACCTGAAATGGTGTCCGTGGCTGTTTGCCACATCATATAACTTGAAATGGTATTTGTGACTGTTTATCATATCATATAATATGAAATGGTATTTGTGACTGTTTATCATATCATATTACTTGAAATGGTGTTTGTGACTGTTTACCATATCATATAACTTGAAATGGTATGTGTGACTGTTTACCATATCATATAACTTGAAATGGTGTATGTGGCTGTTTACCATATCATATAACATGAAATGGTATTTGTGACTGTTTACCATATCATATAACTTGAAATGGTGTTTGTGACTGTTTACCATATCAAATAACTTGAAATGGTATTTGTGACTGTTTACCATATCATATAACTTGAAATGATGTTTGTGACTGTTTACCATATCATATAACCTGAAATGGTGTTTGTGGCTATTCACCATATCATATAACCTGAAAAAGTGTTTGTGACTGTTTACCATATCATATTACTTGAAATGGTGTTTGTGACTGTTTACCATATCATATTACTTGAAATGGTATGTGTTGCTGTTTACCATATCATATAACCTGAAATGGTGTTTGTTGCTGTTCACCATATCATATAACCTGAAATGGTGTTTGGCTGGTTACCATATCATATAACCTGAAATGGTGTCCGTGGCTGTTTGCCACATCATATAACTTGAAATGGTATTTGTGACTGTTTATCATATCATATAACATGAAATGGTATTTGTGACTGTTTATCATATCATATTACTTGAAATGGTGTTTGTGACTGTTTACCATATCATATAACCTGAAATGGTGTTTGTGGCTATTCACCATATCATATAACATGAAATAGTGTTTGTGACTGTTTACCATATCATATTACTTGAAATGGTGTTTGTGACTGTTTACCATATCATATAACTTGAATGGTGTTTGTGGCTGGTCACCATATCATATAACCTGAAATGGTGTATGTGGCTTGTCACCATATCATATAACCTGAAATTGTGTTTGTAGCTTGTTCACTACAAAATGGAGGAACTGTGCTTGTCAGTTGTATTATCATTGCTAGTTATCTCATCTGAGGTTAATGTTTAATCTATACAAACAATCCGGACTCAGTCACAAGTTCTTATAACCATCTAAATGGTCAAGGAAAGGTAACATGAAATAGAAGTGTTAGATAATAATTATGTTAAAGCTCAAATGCACATCCTATAACAGAACACCAGATATGCATGTCTGAATGTTAAGGATCCTGAATCCAGGGTCAGCTGCTTTGTGTTAAATATATTAAAGAATATAATTTGTTCTCTATACATTTTTATAGGGTTTAGAGGTCATTTAAATTGAGGTACCTGCTACATGTCATAAACTGCTTCATTATGTTTTACAGCCGATTATATGTCGTATTTTAAATGATATATATCTTTTGATTGGCATGTGTCTTCATAGTTAATTTTTTATTTAATTACAAGACACCTTTATGCTGTACACATTTACTTCTTGAAAGCTTTCCTTGCCAGGGATCAGGCTGTTAGACATTTGATACCTCTCAATTTAACTAGCTGCTGGGTGAGCAACCAGGCGCATCAGAAAAAATTCAAGTACTTCCACCGGGATTCAAACATTTGACCTCCCTCTTCCTTAACCACTACGTCATGGAAGACAGTTTTATATGCCCTGTAAGGTGTGTGGATCAGGTGTGATATGTTTTCTTCCATTTCTGCTTTAAGAAGATAAGGCTTTCCCCATGGAGGAAATCTCTATCTCACAAGACCCGACAAAAATCTTGACTAAATCTATTTTTATAATCTATTTCTTAAGCAACAAATTGTAATCATAATTATTCCATTTTCACATCTACAAATACATTTTTAAAACTGGATTTTGTTATAGGAAACTGTGCAAAAGAGATAGACTTTATGTCAATATAATGATGAAAACATATATATTAATGACGTCGTGCCGACCTAACAGGATCAGGTACAGAAAAGGATCAGGGTAAAATTATATTTGTAGTGAATTATTTAAACAAACAATGTGCACAGAGATTAACAGGTGTAATGTCCATTTCTTCATATATAAAATTTGGGTTCCATTTTAATGTAAGAATTCCATTTAGAAAAGTTATATGAATTTTTTTTCCATAGCAGGAATGTACGCGTGTGCTCATAAAAATGCACAATAACTTGAAGGTGAATCAAAATTGTGAATTTCATGGTCATATACCCCCATGGGGCCTTAACAGCCAATTTCATGGTCCCCAAACCTCCATGAGGCCTTAACAGCTAATTTCATGGTCCCAGCCCCCATGGTGGCTTTATACACTGCCAGTGTTCATTGGTAAATTTTAAATACGCTTCTTCTTAATATGAGAAAGCAATGGGAAACAAATTGTAAGTCATATTACTGAGGCCTATGTGGTCCTTCATAAAAATTTGAATTTCCTCTTGTGCCTTCCAGATGTGGCCAAATTCAAGGTATAACTTTAAACATCTTTATTACAGGAATTCACGTGGCAAATAGTAGGTGCATCAATTATTTGGACCTATGGTTCTTTATGAAAATTATGAAATAAGCATTATGCATGGGGATGGGCGTTTCTTTACTATACCAATACAAGAGAATATGGCAAAAAAAAACATTATTTCTCATTTGAAAGGTGTTTGATGTGATTTGTTTGTTACTAACATGAAGGTCAACATTTATGTTAGAATTGATTGGTGCTAACCCCAAGGGACCTAGGGCAGAGACCTTTTTGTTGGGGTTAGAGGAACGGAACATAAAAGATGGTAGGACATCTTATAGCTGGTTTCTAAGGAACGGTGATAACTGAACATACAAGATGGTAGGAACATTCCTTATAGCTGTTTCTAAGGAACAGTGATAATGGAACATACAAGATGGTAGGGCATCCTTATAGCTGGTATTTGAGGATTGGTGATAAAGGAACATACAAGATGGTAGGACATCATTATAGCTGGTGTTAAAGTACGGTGGTAAAGAAAATACAAGATAGTAGGACATCCTTATAGCTGGTATTTGAGGAATGGTGATAATGGAAAATACAAGATGGTAGGACATCCTTACAGCTGGTGTTTAAGGAACGGTGATAAAGGAAATACAAGATGGTAGGGCATCTTAATAGCTGCTGTTTGAGAAATGGTGATAACAGAACATACAAGATGATTGGACATCCTTATAGCTGTGTCTAAGTACAGTTGATAATGGAACAAACAAGATGGTAAGTATCCTTATAGCTGGTGTTTGAGGAACAGAACTAACTAGATGGTAGGACATCCTTATAGCAGGTGTTGGAGGAATGGTGATAAAGGAACATACAAGATGGCGGAGCATCCTTATAGCTGGTTTCTAAGGAACGGTGATAATGGAACATAAAAGAGGGTAGGACATCCTTATAGCTGGTGTTTATGGAATGATGATAATGGAACATACAAGATGGTAGGACATCCTCATAGCTTGTGTTTGAGGAACAGTGATAATGGAACATACAAGATGGTAGGACATCCTAATACTTGGTGTCTAAGGAATGGTGATAATGGAACATACAAGATGGTAGGGCATCCTTATAGCTCGTGTTTAAGGAACGGTGATAATGGAACATACAAGATGGTAGGACATTCTTATAGCTGGTGGTTAAGGAACGGTGATAATGGAACATACAAGACAGTAGGACATCCTTATAGCTGGTGTTCAAGGAACGGTGATAATGGAACATACAAGATGGTAGGACATCCTTATAGCTGGGGTCTGAGGAACGGTGATAATGGAACAGACAAGATGGTAGGACATCCTTATAGCTGGTGTTTAAGGAATGGTGATAATGGAACATTCAAGATGGTAGAACATCCTTATAGCTGGTGTCTGTGGAACAGTGATAATGGAACATACAAGATGGTAGGGCATCCTTATAGCTCAGGTTTAAGGAATGGTGATAATGGAACATACAAGATGGTAGGACATCCTTATAGCTGGTGTTTAAGGAATGGTGATAATGGAACATACATGATAGTAGGACATCCTTATAGCTGGGTCTGAGAACAGTGATAATGGAACATAAAGATGGTAGGACATCCTTATAGCTGGTGTTTTTGGAACGATTGATAATATACAAGATGGTAGGACATCCTCATAGCTTGTGTTTGAGGAACAGTGGTAATGGAACATACAAGATGGTAGGACATTCTTATAGCTGGTGTCTGAAGAACGGTGATAATGGAACATACAAGATGGTGGGACATGCTTATATCTGGTGTTTAAGGTACGGTGATAATGGAATGTACAAGATGGTGGGGCATCCTTATAGCTGGTTTCTAAGGAACGGTGATAATGGAACATACAAGATGGTAGGACATCCTTATAGCTGGTGTCTAAGGAACAATGATTATGGAACATACAATATAGTAGGACATCCTTATAGCTGGTGTCTGAGGAACGGTGATAATGGAACATACAAGATGGTAGGACATCCTTAGAGCTAGTGTTTGAGGAAAGGTGATAATGGAACATACAAGATGGTAGGACATCCTTATAGCTGGTGTTTGAGGAACGGTTAAAATGGAACATACAAAATAGTAGGACTTCCTTAGAGCTGGTGTTGAAGGATGGTAGGGCATCCTTATAGCTGGTGTTGAAGTAACTATGATAATGGAACATACAAGATTGTAGGTCATACTTATAGCCAGTGTCTGTGGAACAGTGATAATGGAACATACAAGATGGAAGGGCATCCTTATTGCTGTTGTTTAAGGAACGGTGATAATGGAACATACAAGATAGAAGGGCATCCTTATAGCTGGTGTTTAAGGAACGGTGATAATGGAACATACAAGATTGTAGGTCATCCTTATAGCTGGTGTCTGTGGAACATTGATAATGGAACATACAAAATGGTAGGGCATCATTATAGCTGGTGTCTGTGGAACAGTGATAGTAGGACATACAAGATGGTAGGGCATCCTTATAGCTGGTATTAAAGGAACAGTGATAATAGAACACACAAGATGGTAGGACATCCTTCTAGCTGGTGTCTGTGGAACAGTGATAATTGAACATACAAGATGGTGGGACATCCTTATAGCTGGTGTTCAAGGAACGGTGATAATGGAACATACAAGATGGTAGGGCATCCTTATAGCTGGTGTCTGTGTAACAGTGATAATGGAACATACAAGATAGTAGGGCATCCTTATAGCTGGTATTAAAGGAACGGTGATAATAGAACATACAAGATGGTAGGACATCCTTCTAGCTGGTGTCTGTGGAACAGTGATAATTGAACATACAAGATGGAAGGGCATCCTTATTGCTGTTGTTTAAGGAACGGTGATAATGGAACATACAAGATAGAAGGGCATCCTTATAGCTGGTGTTTAAGGAACGGTGATAATGGAACATACAAGATTGTAGGTCATCCTTATAGCTGGTGTCTGTGGAACATTGATAATGGAACATACAAAATGGTAGGGCATCATTATAGCTGGTGTCTGTGGAACAGTGATAGTAGGACATACAAGATGGTAGGGCATCCTTATAGCTGGTATTAAAGGAACAGTGATAATAGAACACACAAGATGGTAGGACATCCTTCTAGCTGGTGTCTGTGGAACAGTGATAATTGAACATACAAGATGGTGGGACATCCTTATAGCTGGTGTTCAAGGAACGGTGATAATGGAACATACAAGATGGTAGGGCATCCTTATAGCTGGTGTTAAAGGAACGGTGATAATGGAACAAGATGGTAGGGCTTCGTTATAGCTGGTGTCTGTGGAACAGTGATAATGGCACATACAAGATGGAAGGACATCGTTATACCTGGTATCTGTGGAACGGTGATGATGGAACATACAAGATGGTAGGGCTTCGTTATAGCTGGTGTCTGTGGAACAGTGATAATGGCACATACAAGATGGTAGGACATTGTTATACATGGTATCTGTGGAACGGTGATAATGGAACATACAAGATGGTGGGACATCCTTATATCTGGTGTCTAAGGCACGGTGATAATGGAACGTACAAGATGGTGGGGCATCCTTATAGCTGGTTTCTAAGGAACGGTGATAATGGAACATACAAGATGGTAGGGCATCCTTATAGCTGGTGTCTAAGGAACAATGATTATGGAACATACAATATGGTAGGACATCCTTATAGCTGGTATCTGAGGAACGGTGATAATGGAACATACAAGATGGTAGGACATCCTTAGAGCTAGTGTTTGAGGAACGGTGATAATGGAACATTCAAGATGGTATGACATCCTTATAGCTGGTGTTTGAGGAACGGTTAAAATGGAACATACAAGATGGTGGGACATCCTTATATCTGGTGTTGAAGGTACGGTGATAATGGAATGTACAAGATCGTGGGGCATCCTTATAGCTGGTTTCTAAGGAAAGGTGATAATGGAACATACAAGATGGTAGGGCATCCTTATAGCTGGTGTCTAAGGAACAATGATTATGGAATATACAACATAGAAGGACATCCTTATAGCTGGTGTCTGAGGAACGGTGATAATGGAACATACAAGATGGTAGGACATCGTTAGAGCTAGTGTTTGAGGAAAGGTGATAATGGAACATACAAGATGGTAGGACATCCTTATAGCTGGTGTTTGAGGAACGGTTAAAATGGAACATACAAGATAGTAGGACTTCCTTAGAGCTGGTGTTGAAGGAACGGTGATAATGGAACATACAAGATAGGACATCCTTATAGCTGGTGTCTAAGGAACGGTGATAAAGGAACATACAAGATGGTAGGACATCGTTATAGCTGGTGTATAAGGACAGTGATAATGGAACATACAAGATGGTAGGGCATCCTTATAGCTGGTGTTTAAGGACAGTGATAATGGAACATACAAGATGGTAGGACATCCTTATAGCTGGTGTTTGAGGAACAGGGATAATGGAACATACAAGATGGTAGGACATCTTTAGAGCTTGTGTTTAAGGAACGGTGATAATGGAACATACAAGATGGTAGGTCATCCTAAGAGCTAGTTTCTAAGGAACGGTGATAATGGAACATACAAGATAGTAGGACATCTTTAGAGCTTGTGTCTAAGGAACGGTGATAATGGAACATACAAGATTGTAGGACATCCTTATAGCTGGTGTTTGAGGAATGGTGATAAAGGAACATACAAGATGGTAGGACATACTGATAGCTGGTGTCTGTGGAACAGTGATAATGGAACATACAAGATGGTAGGGCATCCTTATAGCTGGTGTTTAAGGAACGGGGATAATGGAACATACAAGATGGTAGGGCATCCTTATAGCTGGTGTTTAAGGAACGGGGATAATGGAACATACAAGATGGTAGGGCATCCTTATAGCTGGTGTTGAAGTAACAGTGATAATGGAAAATACAAGATTGTAGGTCATACTTATAGCCAGTGTCTGTGGAACAATGATAATGGAACATACAAGATGGAAGGGCATCCTTATTGCTGTTGTTAAAGGAACGGTGATAATGGAACATACAAGATAGAAGGGCATCCTTATAGCTGGTGTTTAGGGAACGGTGATAATGGAACATACAAGATGGTAGGTCATCCTTATAGCTGGTGTCTGTGGAACATTGATAATGGAACATACAAGATGGTAGGGCATCATTATAGCTGGTGTCTGTGGAACAGTGATAATGGAACATACAAGATGGTGGGACATTTTTATAGCTGGTGTCTAAGGAATGGTGATAATGGAACATGCAAGATAGTAGGGCATCCTGATAGCTTATGTTTAAGCAACGGTGATAATGGAACATACAAGATGGTAGGACAACGTTATAGCTGGTGTCTGCGGAACAGTGATAATGGAACATACAAGATGGTAGGACATCCTTATAGCTGGTGTCTAAGGAATGGTGATAATTGAGCATACAAGATGGTAAGACATCCTTATAGCTGGTGTTTAAGGACAGTGATAATGGAACATACCAGATGGTAGAGCATCCTTATAGCTTGTGTTTAAGTAACGGTGATAATGAAACATACAAGATGGTAGGACATCGTTATAGCTGGTGTTTGAGGAATGGTGAAAATGGAACATACAGTATGGTAGGACGTCTTTAGAGCTGGTGTTTAAGGAACGGTGATGATGGAACATACAAGATGGAAGGACATCCTCATAGCTGTTGTCTGTGTAACTGTGATAATGGAACATACAAGATGGTAGGGCATCCTTATAGCTGGTGTTTAAGGAACGGTGATAATAGAACATACAAGATGGTAGGACATCCTTATAGCTGGTGTCTGTGGAACAGTGATAATGGAACATACAAGTTGGTAGGACATCCTTATAGCTTGTGTTTTGAGGAACGGTGATAACAGAACATACAAGATGGTAGGACATCCTGATAGCTGGTGTCTGTGTAACAGTGATAATGGAACATACAAGATAGTAGGGCATCCTTATAGCTGGTATTAAAGGAACGGTGATAATAGAACATACAAGATGGTAGGACATCCTTCTAGCTGGTGTCTGTGGAACAGTGATAATTGAACATACAAGATGGTAGGGCATCCTTATAGCTGGTGTTCAAGGAACGGTGATAATGGAACATACAAGATGGTAGGGCATCCTTATAGCTGGTGGTAAGGAACGGTGATAATGGAACAAGATGGTAGGGTTTCGTTATAGCTGGTGTCTGTGGAACAGTGATAATGGCACATACAAGATGGAAGGACATCGTTATACCTGGTATCTGTGGAACGGTGATAATGGAACATACAAGATGGTAGGGCTTCGTTATAGCTGGTGTCTGTGGAACAGTGATAATGGCACATACAAGATGGTAGGACATCGTTATACCTGGTTTCTGTGGAACGGTGATAATGGAACATACATGATGGTGGGACATCCTTATATCTGGTGTCTAAGGTACGGTGATAATGGAACATACAAGATGGTAGGGCATCCTTATAGCTGGTGTTAAAGGAACGGTGATAATGGAACATACAAGATGGTAGGTCATCCTTATAGCTGGTGTCTGTGGAACATTGATAATGGAACATACAAGATGGTAGGACATCGTTATAGCTGGTGTTTAAAGACAGTGATAATGGAACATACAAGATGGTAGGGCATCCTTATAGCTGGTGTCTAAGGAACGGTGATAATGGAACATACAAGATGGTAGGACATCATTATATCTGGTGTCTGAGGAACGGTGATAATTGAACATACAAGATAGTAGGATATCCTTATAGCTGGTGTCTAAGGAACAGTGATAATGGAACATACAAGATGGTAGGACATCATTATATCTGGTGTCTGAGGAAAGGTGATAATGGAACATACAAGATGGTAGGACATCCTTATAGCTTGTGTCTAAGGAACAGTGATAATGGAACATACAAGATGGTAGGACATCCTTATACCTGGTGTCTAAGGAACGGTGATAATGGAACATACAAGATGGTAGGACATCCTTATACCTGGTGTCTAAGGAACAGTGATAATGGAACATACAATATTGTAGGACATCCTTTTAGCTGGTGTCTAGGGAATGGTGATAAAGGAACATACAAGATTGTAGGACATCCTTATAGCTGGTGTTTAAGTAACGGTGAAAATGGAACATACAAGATGGTAGGACATCATTACAGCTGGTGTCTGAGGAACAGTGAAAATGGAACATACAAGAATGGAACATACAAGATTGTAGGACATCCTTATAGCTGGTGTTTAAGTAACGGTGAAAATGGAACATACAAGATGGTAGGACACCATTACAGCTGGTGTCTGAGGAACAGTGAAAATGGAACATACAAGAATGGAACATACAAGATGGTAGGATATCCTTATAGCTGGTGTTTGATAAACGTAGATAACAGAGCATACAAGGTAGTAGGACATCCTTACAGCTGGTGTTTGAGAAACGGTGACAACAGAACATAGAAGATAGTTCAACATCCTTATAGGCTAGCTGGTGTTTGAGGAACATTGATAATGGAACATACAAGAATGGAACATACAAGATGGTAGGACATCCTTATAGCTGGTGTTTGAGAAACGTAGATAACAGAGCATACAAGGTAGTAGGACATCCTTACAGCTGGTGTTTGAGAAACGGTGACAACAGAACATAGAAGATAGTTCAACATCCTTATAGGCTAGCTGGTGTTTGAGGAATGGTGATAACAGAACATACAAGTTGGATTGACATCCTTATATGCTAGCTGGTGTTTGAGGATCTGTGATAACAGAACATACAAGAATAAAAGCTGGTAGGACATCCTTATAGCTGGTGTTTAAGAATCGGTGATAACGGAAAATACAAGACGGTACAACATCCTTATAGCTGGTGTTTGAGGAACAGTGCCAACAGAACATACAAGATTGAAGAACAGTGACATACACGGTGGTAGAACATTATTATAGCTGGTGTATGAGGAACAGTGACATCAGAACATACAAGATGGTTAAGGACATCCTTATAACTGGTGATTGATCAACATTGATAACAGAACAACAAGATGGTAGGACATCCTTATAGAATGGTGTTTGAGGAACATGTGCGATTGTTTTGATAAGCAACTGAATATGTTGACAATGTTTTTCACAAGATTTAAAAAGGTGTAGGCATTATCTTTCAATTAATTCATTAACCTCACAATCACGTGAAGTCTATGTAGTATGTATGCAATCAATCGGAATGAAACACTTAATAAAGCGTGCCACGACCATTTCTCAGATCAAGACAATTAGAAATAGATCGCAGTGTATAGTAAGGGCTTTATGCAAGTAAGCAAAACAATGAAATCGTAAAGGGTTTTCTCAGCATCTTATTTCAACCAACCTAGAATAAAATCCCCACTTAAAAGGTTTATTTTGTACATAAATTGAAGAAAAATACGAAAAATCACCCGGATGTTGCCTACCGCATGTAAACAAATTTGAGAAACCCTGTCTAAAAGTCGGCGCCTTCAAAAGTTGGATCCTAAAAAATCGGTGCATCGGTTATAGCGGTCCCGTTTATTATCGATGTTTCAGACTTAACTATTAATGTTTCGTTTTATAAAATTTATATTTATTTGGAAATACACTGACACCAAAATTACAGAATCAAACATCCAAACTTCTCAATTGTATTAACTTTTAAATATGACAAGTTGTCCATTTATAAACGCTCCTTTACTTTATTTTAATGGCAATATTATTCTAAAATAGGATAGAAACATATTTGAATTGCACATTAGTGGATAATTGGATACTCCCGGTTTCTCAGCATCTATAAAGCAACATATAAAATCCCCACTTAAAACGGTTAAAATTTTTAACATAGATTAAAGCATTGTGTAATAATAATATTCATCTTATAAGGGTACTTGAACTATCAAATATTGTTGAATAAATTTCTTTATAATTGATTAATAATAAGGATATTACAATAGTATCATGTATTATTAATAAGGATACTACAATATCATCATTCAAGGAACTTAGTATATCCTTCTATAGTTCCTTGATATCATGTTTTATTAATACATGATATTGTAACAGCCTTATTCAAGATAATTCATACATTTACCAAAACATACATGTATCATACTTGTTATTAATGCTGAAAATGGTGCTCAACACAACACGCAGTAAAGTAATGACCTTTTTTCTATTATTTTGTACGCGCAAAAAAATGCCCTTTTTCAATCTTGGGGGAAACACTAAAGCAGAGTTTTGAGGAATGTTGATAACAGAACATACAAGATGGTAGGACATCCTTATAGCTGGGTTTTGAGGAACGGTGATAACAGAACATACAAGATGGTAGGATATCCTTATAGCTGGTGTTTGAGATATGGTGGTAACAGAACATTCTAGATGGTAGGACTTCCTTATAACTGGTGTTTGAGGAACGGTGACAACAGAACATACAAGATGGTAGTACATGCATATAGCTGGTGTTTGAGGAATGATGATAAAGGAACATACAAGATGGTAGGACATCCTTATAGCTGGTGTTCGAGGAACGGTGGTAACAGAACATACAAGATGGTAGGACATCCATATAGCTGGTGTTTGAGGAACAGTGAAAACAGAACATACCAGATGGTAGGACATCCTAACAGTGGAACACTAAGGAACAGTGATAATGGAACATACAAGATGGTAGGACATCCTTATACCTGGTGTTCGAGGAACGGTGATAACAGAACATACAAGATGGTAGGACATCCTTATAACTGGTGTTTGAGGAACGGTGATAACAGAACATACAAGATGGTAGGACATCCATATAGCTGGTGTTTGGGGAATGGTGATAACAGAACACACAAGATGGTATTACATCTTTATTTGGTAATTTCTGGAGTAAATATTTATGGTGAAAAATGCTCCATTTCCAATGGCAAGTAGTACTGTATCTTGTTGTTGTTTTTTAAGTCAAAGAAACAAAGCAAAAAAAAAACTATTTGGAGGAAAAGTTTAGAGATTTTAAAGTATTATGTTTTTAATGTAGTCTTCTACAACATATTTTTTTTTATACATTTAATATATATAACACATCTGTTGTTACATATATTGAAGGAATCATTTTTACCAGGGCTCTTGCTTGCACTTTTGTGAATAGTTTGCGGGATGGGGAACTTTAAGGCAGGGTGAGAAATGACTACTACGTTGGTGCAATTTGAGCAATACCATATAATTTGCTGAAACTGTACAGTTCTACAGGTATCAAGGGTCTAGATTTATTCTACATATTTATGTGTTGATGTTTTGTTTTTATCTGTATGTTAATTTGTTGTTTTTTTAGCTCTACTGGCCAAAGGCCAGAAGTGCTTATGCAATGGCACATCTGTCGTCCGTCGTCTGTCGTCTCTCGTCTGTTAGCAGCACTTTCTCTGAAACCACTAGGCCAATTAAACTGAAACTTCACATGGGTGTTTCTATTGCATAGGAGACTATATAGAAGTTTGTTTTTTTTATCTGAAATTCAAGATGGCCACCGTTACTAAAAATAGTCAAAACGCCCAACAGATTTTCAAAATGTTTATGTATTAATGATGACCAACTATAGTTTTGTTAGATTGTTCAAATGGTGTCCCTATGGTTAAATATGACCCCGCTGAAAGGGTTCAATTAGGGTATACATATCATTATAATATTTTTTTTTTTTTTTCAAATGGAAATGATTTTGCCTATATCTTCACAAAAGCATTGTTTGGTGAAGGAGGTTCAGATTTGTAAAAATGACTGTGTTCCTATGTCTTAAGGGGTCAGGAGGGCCCCCAAAAGGGTACAAATTGGGAACTAGTAAAATTGTTTTCTTAAAACAACACATCCACGTTTAAACTTTTTTAAAAAGTTTTTCAATTGAGTTGTGAGCACATTACCCATACATAAATATATGGTCAGTGAGCTGTATATGTGCTAACAAACACTATCCAGAACGCTTCAGAATTATAAAAAAAGATGTCCAAATTATAAAGCGTGACAAATGCTTTATAAATTATTTTTAAATTGCCGAGGATTCCAACTTGGTTTCAAATTGAATTATGCGAGTCGTATTAAAAAACTTCACGTTTTAGTGCGTAGTGTACTTTACCTGCCTTGAAAGTCATTCTGACAATTTTTTTTGACTCGGGTGAGTTACACGCTTGTTTTATAAAGTGTTAGTCACGCATTATAATTTGGGCATCATTTTGTTCCGGATTGTGTTTATATGCTCATTATACAGCTATTTGATCATATGTTTGTATGGGAAATGTGCTTATAACTCAATAAAATAATTTTTTTTAAAAGTTCAAACGTGGATGTGTTGCTTTAAGAACCAGTATGTCAGATATGGACATATTTGATATAAATTATCACTTAGTGTAGGGGTTTGATTGCAGATAAGAATTTAGAGGCTAAAATATATAGGGGCCCTGTAAGGGGACTTAGAATTTTACATAGGGATACTGTGGGGAAAACAGAAAATTCACTTTTTTTTCATTTATTCTGAAACCACTAGGCCAATTAAACTGAAACTTCACATGAATGTTTCTATTGCATAAGAGACTATACAAACGATTTATTTTTTCTATCTAAAATTCAAGATGGCCACTGTTACTAAAAATAGTCCAAAACTTAAAAAATCTTCTTCTCATTTTCAAAATGTTTATGTAGTAATGATGATCAACTATAGTTTTGTTAGATTTGTTCAAATGGTGTCCCTAGAGTTTGAAATGACCCCCGCCCCGATGTTTCTATTGCATAGTAGAATTTCAAAAAGTGCTATGGCCACTATGAGTCAGTAGAGCGTCCTCAGGCCCTCTTAGGCCTCTTGTTTATATGTAGAGTGAACCTGAAATCATCCTTCCTGTTGGCATTGATTAACTATAATGTGTTGATACGCCTTTAAACCCCATTCATTGGTATAAATGAAACATAGGTTGAAGTGGTTTAGATGTTTGGTATAAATGAAACATAGGTTAAAGTAGTTTAGACGTTTGGTATAAATGAAACATAGGTTGAAGTGGTTTAGATACTTGGTATAAATGAAACATAAATTGACATGGTTTAGATGTTTTGGAATAAATGAAATAAAGGTTGAAGTGACTTAGATGTTTGGTAAAAATCAAACATAAGTTTAAGTGATTTAGATATTTGGAATAAATGAAACTTTGGTTGAAGTGGTTTAGATGTTTTGGAATAAATGAAATAAAGGTTGAAGTGACTTAGATGTTTGGTAAAAATCAAACATAGGTTTAAGTGATTTAGATATTTGGAATAAATGAAATAAAGGTTGAAGTGACTTAGATGTTTGGTAAAAATCAAACGTAGGTTTAAGTGATTTAGATGTTTGGAATAAATGAAACATTGGTAGAGGTGAATTAGATATTTGGAATAAATGATACATAGGTTGAAGTGGTTTAGATGTTTGAAATAGCTTGCAGTCATAAGTGTGCATGCTTATACTCTGGGGCAGTATGTAACATATTGGGCTCCTTATATGGTAGGTCAATGTCATATTGCAGGAAAAAGGGTCATAGTTTTGTCTTTAATCTATTTGTTAAAAGTTTTGGTGCAAGTTGTGATTTACTACATGCATACTTACAGTAAAATATATGAATGTTACTTGCCACAATGGTGTATGCTTATACCTCGAGTTTTAATACCATTAAAGGGCTGCTGTATTCAAGTTCAATGCTAAATACCTACAAGAGCTATTTGTTTATGAGAAATACCTTGTATTATTGTATTTGAACATTCATGGCCACAATGTAACACACCTACCCAATCATCACACACCCACTTCCTCTTTTGTTTTTTAAATTATATTTTGTTTTAAATGAAATACTTGGCGTAGGTTCGAGTCCTGCTCACTCCAAAAACGTTCCATTTTACTTGCGAAAGGATAGTGGTCGTACTCAGATTCATTCTGAGGTATCCACCAATAAAACTGGATATGCCATATATAACGACCGGTAACTTGAATTGTGTTAGATATGGTGGATCCCAGGAAAGATGATTAGGTCCACTGACCATTCTTAAATATCGTGTTGAAAAAAGTTGTAAAACTTCATACAAAACGTATGTAGATAATACTAATGGTACAAACAATATCTATAAGACACACCTAATATCCACAAAATAGTTCATAGTTATAATAAAATTGGATTATATTTTTGGTTATTTGTTTAATACCATTTTAAGCTCATGAATCAGAGCTAGCCCCATAGAAAAGAGTTTCTTAAAGTATCTGGTCAGATTTTATCATGCCCTAAAACCGAAATATTAAGTGCGTTCCGTACCGATTATGTTAAGGGCCCATACAAGTTTCCAGGACTCATCAGTTAGACAAACTTCATAAAGTTGAGCCAACAGACAAGCGATTGTTAATTGTTAGTAATTGTTAATTGTTAGTTAACAAGACAAAAGGTTAAGAAATAAAATAATAACAAAATACAAGATACAATAAAATACAATACAATATTGTGCAATAAAATGAAATGATATAAGATATTTATTAAAATAATATAAAATGTAATACAATACAATATGAAATAAGTATTATACAATGTATTAAGATACAAAACTATAAATTAAAATATAACATCAATGTAATGAAATATAATACTGTAGAGCTGCATCCACCATTGTCTCATCGTCACCAATTGAACATGCACAATACCTAGCAATAACTATGATAAAATAACGTAGAGCTGAATCCACCATTGTCTCGTCGTCACCAATATTGTACTATGCTTAGCAATAAATATGATAAAATAATGTAGAGTTGCATCCATCATTGTCTCATCGTCATCAGTTGTCAAGACCTAGCAATAAATATGATAAAATAACGTGCAGCTGCATCAACCATTGTCTCATCGTCACCAGTTGTCAAGACCTAGCAATAAATATGATAAAATAACGTGCAGCTGCATCTACCATTGTCTCGTCATTACAGTTGTCAAGAGCTAGCAATAAATATGATAAAATAAAGTAGAGCTGAATCCACCATTATCTCGTCGTCACCAATATTGTACTATGCTTAGCAATAAATATGATAAAATAACATAGAGTTGCATCCACCATTGTCTCGCCATCACCAGTTTTATCAGACCTAGCAATAAATATGATAAATAACAATAGCTGCATCCACCATTGTCTGGCCGTCACCAATTATACAAGACCAAGCAATATATATGATAAAATAACGTAGAGCTGCATCCACCATTGTCTCATCATCACCAATTGTCAAGACCTAGCAATAAAAATGATAAAATAATGTACAGCTGCATCCACCATTGTCTCATCACCAATTGTACAATACCTAGTACTAAATATTATAAAATGAAGTAGAGCTGCATCCACCATTGTCTTGTCATCACCAATTGTACAAGACCTAACAATGAATATGATAAAATAACATACAGCTGCATCCACCATTGTCTAATCATCACCAATTGTACAATACCTAGCAATAAATATGATAAAATAACGTAAAGCTGCATCCATCATTGTCTCGTCGTCACCAATTGTATAAAACCTATTAATAAATATGATAATATAATGTACAGCTGCATTCACCATTGACTTATCATCACCAATTGTACAATACCTAGCAATAAATACGATAAAATAACGTAAAGCTGCATCCACCATTGTCTCATCGTCACCAATTGTCAAGACCTAGTAATAAATATGATAAAATAATGTTAAGCTGCATCTACCATTGTCTCATCTCCACCAATTGTACAATACCTAGCAATAAGTATAATAAAATAACATTGAGCTGCATCCACGTCTCGTCATCACCAATAGTCAAGACCTATCAATAAATATGATAAAATAACGGTGATCTGCATCAACCATTGTCTCGTCGTCACCAATTGTCAAGACCTAGCAATAAATATGATAAAATAACGTAGAGCTGCATCCATTGTCTCGTCGTCAGCTATTGTACAATACCTAGCACTAAATAATAATGAAGAGCTGCATCGACCATTGTCTCGTCATCACCAATTGTACAATACCTAGCAATAAATAGGATAAAATAACGTAAAGCAGAATCCACTAATGTCTCGTCGTCACCAATTGTCAAGACCTAGCAATAAATATGATAAAATAACGTGCAGCTGCATCAACCATTGTCTCATCGTCACCAGTTGTCAAGACCTAGCAATAAATATGATAAAATAACGTGCAGCTGCATCCACCATTGTCTCGTCGTTACAGTTGTCAAGACCTAGCAATAAATATGATAAAATAAAGTAAAGCTGCATCCACCATTGTCTCGTTGTCACCAATTGTCAAGACCTAGCAATAAATATGATAAAATAACGTAGAGCTGAATCCACTTTTGTCTCGTCGTCAGCTATTGTCAAGACCTAACACACTGAATATGATAAAATAACGTAAAGCTGCATCCATCATTGTCTCGTCGTCACCAATTGTCAAGACCTAAAAATAAATATGATAAAATAACGTAGAGCAGCATCAACCAATGTCTCGTCGTCATCAATTGTACAATACCTAGCAATAAATATGATAAAATAACGTACAGCTGCATTCACCATTAACTTGTCATCACCAGTTGTAAAGACCTAGCAATAAATATGATAAAATAACGTACAGCTGCATTCACCATTGTCTCGTCATACCAATTGTAAAGACTTAGCAATAAATATGATAAAAAAACGTAGAGCAGCATCCACCATTGTCTCATCGTCATCAATTGTACAATACCTAGCAATAAATATGATAAAATAACGTACAGCTGCATTCACCATTAACTTGTCATCACCAGTTGTAAAGACCTAGCAATAAATATGATAAAATAACGTACAGCTGCATCCACCACTGTCTCATAGTCACCAGTTGTCAAGACCTAGCAATAAATATGATAATATAACGTACAGCTGCATTCACCATTGACTCATCATCACCAATTGTACAATACCTAGCAATAAATACGATAAAATAACGTAACGCTGCATCCACCATTGTCTCATCGTCACCAATTGTCTAGACCTAGTAATAAATATGATAAAATAATGTAAAGCTGCATCTACCATTGTCTCATCTCCACCAATTGTATATTACCTAGCAATAAGTATGATAAAATAACATTGAGCTCCATCCACAATTCGTCATCACCAATAGTCAAGACCTATCAATAAATATGATAAAATAACGGTGATCTGCATCAACCATTGTCTCGTCGTCACCAATTGTCAAGACCTAGCAATAAATATGATAAAATAACGTACAGCTGCATCCACCATTGTCTCGTCATCACCAATTGTACAATACCTAGCAATAAATATGATAAAATAACGTAAAGCTGCATCAATCATTGTTTTGTCGTCACCAATTGTACAATACCTAGTAATAAATATGATAAAATAACGTAGAGCAGCATCCACCATTGTCTCGTCGTCACCAATTGTACAATACCTAGCAATAAATAGGATAAAATAACGTGCAGCTGCATCAACCATTGTCTCATCGTCACCAGTTGTCAAGACCTAGCAATAAATATGATAAAATAACGTGCAGCTGCATCCACCATTGTCTCGTCGTTACAGTTGTCAAAAGCTAGCAATAAATATGATAAAATAAAGTAGAGCTGCATCCACCATTGTCTCGTCGTCACCAATTGTCAAGACCTAGCAATAAATATGATAAAATAACGTAGAGCTGAATCCACCATTGTCTCGTCGTCAGCTATTGTCAAGACCTAGCACTAAATATGATAAAATAACGTAAAGCTGCACCCATCATTGTCTCGTCGTCACCAATTGTCAAGACCTAAAAATAAATATGATTAAATAACGTAGAGCAGCATCAACCAATGTCTCGTCGTCATCAATTGTACAATACCTAGCAATAAATATGATAAAATAACGTACAGCTGCATTCACCATTGCCTTTGTCATCACCAGTTGTCAAGACCTAGCAATAAATATGATAATATAACATACAGCTGCATCCACCATTGTCTCGTAATCACCAATTGTACAAGACCTAGTAATAAATAAAATAAAATAACGTAGAGCAGCATCCACCATTGTCTCATCGTCATCAATTATACAATTCCTAGCAATAAATATGATAATATAACGTACAGCTGCATCCACCATTGTCTCGTAATCACCAATTGTACAATACCTAGCAATAAATATGATAAAATACTGTAAAGCTGCATCAATCATTGTTTTGTCGTCACCAATTGTACAATACCTAGTAATAAATATGATAAAATAACGTAGAGCAGCATCCACCATTGTCTCGTCGTCATCAATTGTACAATACCCAGCAATAAATATGATAAAATAACGTAGAGCTGCATCCACCATTGTCTTGTCGTCATCAATTGTACAATACCTAGCAATAAATATAAAATAACGTAGAACTGCATCCACCGTTGTCTCCTCGTCATGTCTTATCTTAAACAAAATCACAAAGAACAGTCATGTCTTAAACAATATCACAAAGAACAGTTATTTATACTCATTTGGAACTGTGAAATCAGCAGACGACTTTTCAGCTATTTCTTCCACAATTCCTGAATAATAAACACCTGATTATGGACAAAATCGCGAAACAATCATAAATTAGCGAAAGTATATGTAAACAAACCTAAACCAACGCATTTACGATAGTAATAATTGTTTCATCTTAGACAGAGTCCGAATGACGTCGAGCAGTCTTAAGTGCTGTCTATTTTTAGAAAGGTGATGAGTAAATTAAGGTCAACGACACTATAATAAGATAATGTAAGATTGAGCCTACAACAAAGTTTGCATCGTATGGGCCAAATAATTTATTACATATCATTCGTGTATTGATGGTTAAATTAAATTTTTTATAAACCTCAAAATCCGCAAACAATCAAACGGCTATGCGCATTCCTCTGCATCCCAACCAATGGCGTAGCTTGCTATCGGCACTGCAGGGTTGTGCCTACACTTTTTTCTGAGAGATCGAAAAAATAAAAATGTCAAAAATGCAATAAAATCTAACCCCTATGCTTCTTCATTTTGTTCTTTATTGAAGTAAACAAACCTTAAACCTTACAATTATTTGGTTATAAAACAGTGATTTCTATTTAATATTAAGGATAATAATAATTTGTCGTCACCAATTGTACAATACCTAGTAATAATCCCCCCCCCCCCCCCCTTACAACTGTGCCTACGCATCGTTTTAAGCCAAGCTACGCCCCTGCCAACCGAAATCATGGATTCACTTTTTTTGAAAAGACAAAACTTAGTCTCCGGGTATTATAAAGAAATCCCGCAGGATTAATTAATACATTCTATGATTAATTTAGAAACCCAGTCCTTCACCTTAATAACGACAACGAAGAAGGATGAATAAATTATATAAATATGTGTTTGTTTAAAAGGTGTCTTTCGTTTGCATTGTAAAGCACAAACTGGCGTAATTCAAAGCTATGCTATTCAAAGATCCAACCGGTGCGGCTTAACCAGACAGCGACACGTGTACAGCATACAACATGACGCATCTTAAACTAAATATGAAGGTCATTAAATAGTTCCGATAGCTTAAATCTTAACATAATTTTAAAATTAAATGTTTATTATGTCCAATCTGCGTTCTTTCTGGAGAAAAGGATGGCATTTATAGTTGATCATTAACTAACAAGCTGCAACTGGATTGACTGTAGAATTTTAGTAGCCAATAAAAACGGTTAACGTGTTTAACTCTTCAATTGGAAGGTAATTCAACGGTAAACACAGAAGATATCCGTACATTGTGGAAAAATGGACGTGACAGAGACTTACCGGTGTCTTTTTTCATTTTTGGGGATTATTTGGTTGTGTAGTTTTGTTGAAGGTATGGTTTTGGTTAATTATTGACATATATGTGATATTGTTATACGTGTAATACATATTGTTTGGGAAATACGTAGGATTCAAATGAACATAATAATCATTCCAAAAGTTGGTCAGTAAAATGGGTGGGGTAGGAATATAAAGATCTTCGGTGTGTTGGATGTTCGGATGAAAAACTATTTCTTCCAATGCCTAGAATTTGACGTTAACGAGGCTCTACAGTATCATAATACCACAGTGATAATGTACTTGTAAGCATACTCGTTTAAAGTGGCAGCGGTCACCCATTCAACTTCACAAGATGGTGAAGTAATGACTTAGTAAAGTGACAGTGGTCACCTATCCAAGTACTAACCCCGTACTTCATTGTTTAACTTCCAATACAGTCAGTGCACTTTAACCATGTTGCTGTAAAAGCTAGCTGAACAGCGAGGCTGTTGTAAGTGACCTATGTACATTCACTACACCTGTATTTCATTGCTTATCATCCAATACAGTCAATGCACCTCAACCATGTTGCTATGCATATTTATTACACTTCTCCCCTCTTTAACCTTCTTTGGGTTTGGTTCCAACTGCACAGCCTGTAGCTTCTTGCATATCCTGTCCCATACCAACGAAAGAAAGATTTGTTTAGAGGCAGACTCGAAAGTTGATCCTCATCACAATTAAAGTAGCTGTGGTCACTCATACAAGTTCTAACTCTGTATTTTGTTGCATAACTTCCAATATATGTCGCTATAAGACCTATCTCAACAGTGAGGTGGTCACACTAATTAAAGGCCCAACACTCTCTGCCAGAGTAGAGAGTAATGAAGGAGTGGCCAATGTACAAACAACTGTATTCTTTACCTGTCTGTTATGATACTGGGTATAGACACTACACTACACCATAAAAGTCATCTGCTTCAAGTCTGCAGAGAGTGTATTAACACTGACCCATTTGTGTTTGTTTACAATTTAGAGTGTATGAACACTCTCGTCAGCAGCAGTGGTGAATGGAATCTGATTATATAAAACCTGCCCAAGAGCGTCTTTTATATGGCACTCTGACTGTGCATTTGAACAATTTTCTCTTCTTTCAGGTTTTAGCTATGACTTTGTCACATGTGGATCAACCCTAAAACTGTTGAATCCTTACCACAATGTGAGATTACACTCACATGATGTTAAATATGGATCAGGAAGTGGACAACAGGTGAGTTTTACTTTATACATCTTTCATTTAGGGAATACAGCAAAGTTTTTGCTAAACATGGGTTTCTAGGACAGAGATGGAGTTTTACATTGTTAGGTCAGAAAAAAACACCTATCTTTAGTGTTACCCGACGGATCCTAAAATTTAGTGTTTTGGTTTAAAGAAAATATTGTTGCTTATCAATTTACTATCAAATTTAGTTTTTGGTAGAAAAGAAAAACAAGATAAAATCAGTCTGATTATAATACAATTGTATTTTGTTACTATGACATTTATCCATGATTTAAAAATTATGATAAGAGTACCAACCCACCCTATAATATTTTTCAAGTAGCCATAAACACAGTTGTGTTGTCCTGGTCTTTTTAAAGGGAAACGCAACCCTGTGTATAAAACAGGATAATATAAATAGCTGTGCGTTCAGCTTTCTATTAATAGTATTATTATGCATAAATTCGAGTCCATAAAGATATATCAGCTCGTTTTGTAACGGTCATTTTCGCACATAAACTTTGTGGTGGAAGTCGCCATATTGGATACCTGCGTGACGTCATAACTGCACTTCCGGTTTAAAACATAATTAATTTATACGCTACAGCAGATATAGAAACGTGCAATTATAGTTATCGGCAAATGTACTCGCAAGAATAATAAAATGGATTTTAGTAACGGAGAAGGACTTGTGGCCTACAACTTTGAACCAGAATTTTCGGAACCAGAGTTAAATGAATTAGAAAACGAGAGAAATAGTGAGACGGCACAGTTGTCCACACATGTGAAAGACTTTTGCAGCTGCGAAAACTGTGTAATGATGCCTTCGTCTGACGAAAATACGTGCTGCAGATGCAATGACCATACTATTGGAGATTTAACAGATTTAGAACGTATCACAGAATTAATACAGAGAAACACATCAATGCCTTATGAAGTTTTCACCCAAAAGATGATAACTGTTAAAGTTTAAACAGTCACGCCGATCATGAACCAGAGATCAAACCCCAAAGCCATCAATCACGAGTCTGACATCTTATCATGTAACCTGATATTGATGATTGAATTTCAAAATAGTAAAATTACCCTTAGCTTGATAAAAAAAAGTAATTATTGCGGTCAGTGTTGATGTAGATCCAGGCGATCCTGCACATTGATGATGATTCATGCTGTACTATCAGGGTATATACTGTTTGCTACTCAAGTCAATACATTATAAAAAAAAACACTATTTAGACCAGGAATGGAATTTAAGGGAAAATGTTTTGTTACATATATTTACCTGTCTAAGAGAGAATAAGAAATAATATTAAATCTCTTCTTATCATGTTTAGCCGGTGCGGCCAGAGTTGCATACTGAGAAATGGCTGATAAAATTTTGATTTCATACCCTGTTTAGTAAAATTAGATGTTTTTTGTGTGTGTTTTTATATTGTCTTTTGGTTATTCAAGTGGTGTTACTACCCAATTTGATATATGATGATTATCTATTCTACCAGTTCCCTGAACATGTATGAATGTTGTTCCTTATAGGGAGTGTCATATGGAATATAATGTCTACAGGCATATTGCACAAAGGGTCAAAGTGTATGTTACTGTCCAGCTACTGGCACCCTGCTGAGCTTTCATAATTCACCAACACCACATTCACACCATGTGGTAATGAGAAATACCCTGCCACAGTGTGCATATTGTACCCTAATAAGCGCAAGTCACCCCAGGTTTAATGACCCCAGGGTTTATCACATAGTATTATGGCTTATTACTTATTTAAACATTTTCAGTTAATCAGGGTTTCAATATCAATGCAAACTTACAAGTAAAGAATTATGCTATATGATTTTATGTATATTTTTCACAAATTGTATACCAGAACACTATTTTAACAGTAAAAAAAAGTTTCATGTAATTATGAATAAATAAAGGAACAAAGGTTTTAATTTATCTTTTTTCATTACGAAGTAGAGGTAGTTCAAATGTCTATACAAGACTAATGACCTAGTTGACTGTGAAAAAGCCATATATCAATAAACCATATTGCCTATTGATTATAAAATTAATAAAATGAGTTTATGAACAATTAATGGTTGACTGAACATTTAGCATCATTTTTGCCATCGAGGGCTTACTGTACAAATGTTCAGTTAACTTAACCACTGTTTCCTGAAAAGTTAACCAGTACTCGAGCACACCCAACAACCGCAAGTAACTGATAATTTTCCCACTCGAATCAGCGTTGAGAGATAAATGATATTGAGACACAATGTTGTATGTCAGTCATCACAGAGACTGTCGCCGGGTGGGGATTCGAACTCGCGACACCTGGATTGATAGTTTGACACATAACTGACTTAGCTAATCGGGCCTGTCACAATTAATTGGCTTTAATAATTTGTATTTTAATAATCATTTTTAGATACGATATCCTTTTCACACCTTATGTGTTGGCATTAACCTCTTCTTTTTATTGTTAATTGGATTATCACACCTGTTTAAACAGCATGCAATTATAAGTTTGTGAAAGTTTGCTATATCAATTTTTCAATATTTTGGAAGAGTATATAAAATCACAAATTAAATTTCAGAAATCAGTTGAGCTATAAGTGTTATAAGCACATTTTTAAGAGCTTCCCACTGGATAATATATACTAAGTCTATATGTATGGCGCATATGGTCATCTTCGTACTGAAATCATCTGAAATTGTATGCTTTGGTAGTGGTACGCCAAGGCATTGGTACGCTTCATTCTGCAATCTTAAGTCCTACCCCAAAGTATAAAGGCGTTTTGCGCGTGATGTCACCAGAAGCTTGACACTGAGGCATTGTGAAATCACATATTAGGAAAACTAAAAACAACGCTGCCCACAAAACATATCGCATTACTCACCTACACTTATTCCGTTGATGAAAACAATGTTTATGGGTTAAGTACTTCAATTCAGAATAGTTTTCGCGTTTAATTGTCTTCATTTGATGTTCACTAATCTACTGTATATCTATCTATCAACTGTTTACGTGAATTAGTGTACATACAAAAGTTTCAGAAGAGAGCAGTCACTAACGACACAATAAAATGTTCGCGAGAACTAGAGCGGAAGTGCAGCTATGATGTCACCGAAAACCTCCAACATAAAAGAGCTATAAAATGGCGGCGCCCATGATATATAGGAAACACTTGAAATCATGATATTCAATATCGTTTTTCTCACTTGATAAATTTCGTTCAATTAAAATTTGTTGATTTTTGTGTTAGTTACATGTCTATTTAACTATAAATGACCATTTATATTCTGACATGCGGTACCCTTTAATATAAAAATTGTTCTGAGAAAATGTTGGAAGAGATTGAAATGCTAAATATGAAATACATAATAAACACACATGTCAGTCTTGGCAACAGCACCTATTTATTAATTTATGTTGGAAAAGTAACTTGCCTACTACTTATTTAAGTATCTATAGCCTAACATTTTGTAAAGTCTATTTTAATTTCCAGTCTGTGACGGCAGTAGATAGCACTGATGATCACAATAGTTACTGGCAAGTGAAGGCAAAAACAGGAGCACAGTGTATACGAGGGTAAATCACTTTTCTATACAATACTTACTCTTAACATTGTTATGTGGTTGTATGGTGTCCAGCGTCACTTTCAAAAAATGTTCAGTTGTATCGCAACAGTGTCTACTTGAGTCAGTTTTCTAAGCATTGCCACACTGGAGTATCATGCCAGACACATGGTATGATACCTCACCCAGTCACATTATACTGACAACAGGTCGACCAAAAATATCCTATACATGCTGAGTGCTAAGCAAGGAATCTTCAAGTCTGGTATGATCTGTCTTGGGATTGAACTAACAACCTATGCATTGCTGTACCACTAGACCACCACTGCATTTACCACTGTAAGGAAAAATAAATGTATAGTATTCTGTATGAGGCCAACATTTAAATGATGTTTGCTCTCTCCTGATGCTAGTTTTAAAATAGGGTGAAAAATTGTGTGTTGATTTGGCCAAAAAAATAGCTACTTACCTACATGTAAAATACTGGGTCGGAGCACAGCAAACAAATATTTTTTTAAGGATGGTCTTGACTTTGGCAGGATAAAAGAAAAAAAATTATAGGAAAATGCTTTTGAGTAGGTAGATTTTTTGATGGTACAGTAGAAAAATCATTTTATTTTTGTCATCCCTGTAAATTTCTATGTTTTATGTTAAGTCTTTCATCATAGTAACAGAAGTGGCAAGTTTTGTTGTAAAGCTATAGTTTAAAATTCCTTATTCAGTTCTAACACTATGTATGTGATAAAGCAGCTGCAGATTTAATGAAAAGTAAGTATATGATAATGAATTGCTCTCGATTCATTAGTTTCTTATCACAATGGTCCTGCGGTGAATGAATTTATTGATTGTATATTGATTTATTGATTGTTTTTCGGCATATCACACCCTTCTTATCCTTCTGTTTAGTTTAAATTTATTTATTTCACTTCGATGTGAAACAAGTTCTTATAACTTAGGCAAATCACTCTCGAAGTCTTCTGTAGGTTATTATACATTATATTGTTAAAGAATGGATATTTTAATGGCAGTATCTTTCTGTTTTTCAGACAACCAATCAAATGCAGTCAGTCTGTACGACTTATGCATATACAAACTCGCAGAAATTTACACAGCCACCATTTTCAATCACCACTTTCCAAAAATTTAGAAGTGAGTGCTTTTGGGGAAGGCGGAGAGGGAGATGAAGGTAGGTTTTGTCATTTTCTGATTTTTAGGCCAGCTACTCTGAGGTTAAGAGATTTTGTTGAGAATCTAAAGACCTCAGAATAAATCCGAGTAAAACCACTATCTTTCAGCAAGTAACTGGTAAACTTTTTGTGAGAGAGTTTGCCAGTTATTTGCTGAAGGATGGTTGTTCTACTTAGATATATAACCTGGTACATTGTATAATAAAACCTGGTACATTGTATAATAAAACCTGGTACATTGTATAATAAAGTATGCCATATATAACCTGGTACATTGTATAATAAAGTATACCATATAAAACCTGGTACATTGTATAATAAAGTATGCCATATATAACCCATATATAACCTGGTACATTGTATAGTAAAGTATGCCATATATAACCTGGTACATTATATAATAAAACCTGGTACATTGTATAATAAAGTATGTCATATATAACCTGGTATATAGTGTAATAAAAAAAATGTCAACCCAGTGGGTAACAGTTTGTATTAAACAAAGATACCAACCACCAAACTACAGAAATCCCATGTTTTAAACTCATCCTCTACTGGTTGCCAAAAAAGCTTCTTCGTCGCACAGGACCAACAGCAGAATTGTTAACAAGCATCCCCATTAGACATCCCAACTAGACTTCTAAAAAAAGTGTTCAAGCTAGGTTCGTAAAACTTTGCATGTAGATATAGGACAGTAAAGAGATAATGCCAGTCATTTTATTTTTTCATTCAAACAAAAAAAGTGTTGTTGTTGTTATAGCAACAAAATTGGTCAAATTACAGATACAAAAAGTATCAAAGCTACATTTGCGAAGCTTAGCATGTGGATAGAGGACAATAAGGAGATCATGCACATCATTTTATTCCTTTTTCAGTTAGACAAAAATGTGGTGCCATGGCAACAAACCTGGTAAACAGGTACAAATGTGTAAACTTTATACCGAAATAAATCTTCCTATGGCAAGACCATTTAGTAATGGACAGACAAAATAGCCTTTGTATTTATACAGGCCCTTCAGTTGAGGCCTACTTTACAAGTCTTGTTGTGTATAATCATCTAACCATTTATCAAGCTGTCTTTATGCCCAACATTCAGGATAAGTGTAATAAGGACATGAGGTTAACATTGAATTCTGGGTGTACAAAATATGAAAAATAAAACATGTTGTTTACTTGTATACATGTGTATTCGAATTGTTAATCACATTTTGTATGCTTTGTTGTAGGGGACAACTGGGTTATTGTATGTACTGGAAAGTTTTGGAGCAGAAAAGAAAAGTTCAGGCTGAAGAACGTGGTCACAGAATAGTATGTATAGTTAATGTATATTTATAGTAGTAATAGTAATAAGTAAAACTTTCAAGAGAGACACACAGTCCAATACACTGGATCTTCTTTTTGCCATCATATACTGGTACACATATACACATCTTAAAACACATCAGGAGAAAAATTCAGAACATGTATTTGCAGGAATAAACTAGGCACACACATAAATAATGTTTGTTTGAATACTTTGCCTAAATGTTATGCCAATGAAAGCTAACAGATGATCAGTTAACCAAACAGCTCTGCTTTAAAAAAGAAAAATGCATTTAACAGGCATATATAATCAATTCCAAACATACAATTATGTTTCTACCCCCCCCCCCCCCCCCCCCACACACACACACACAACTATTTTCAACAATATTTCAGTTATAATGAGGGGTGGGGATTCACTAGGTGGTTAACCATTGCTAGACTTACCTCATCTCTCTGCAAGCAATGAATACTTCACCACATATTCGGAGGTGGGAGTTCATTGCCCCAGATCATAGTTCATGATCACTGGCAGGATGGGGATTCAAACTCATGACCCCTGGACTGTGGATTGATAGACAGTTGCATTTAGACTAGGTGTGAAGGTTTAGTATTAGATTACTACAGCAACAAAAACACATACATGTAACTACCTCATTTACTGACTAATACTAAGGTAGGTTGTTATTGTGATGGATGTGTAAAATTATAGCTAGCAGCTTGTGCGAAGGCTTAGTATTTGATTACTGAAAATTTTGTTTGTAAGAGTAAGCAAAAAATACCCATATTCAGGGATGAAGGTATGTTGATATTGTGACTGATGTGTAATAATTATAGCAAATTGGTTATTCTGTTGTCTTTTTTTATTAGAGGCTTTAAAATCTGTGTACATGTACCTACATGTAACTAGACTGTTTCTTTTCTAAAGCAAACATTAAAAGTGATGAAGACTGGTTCAAATGAAACAGAAGGAGAATACTCACTGATGTTTCGAGTAGAAAGTGTCCTGATCTAGCTCTGCACATATACCAGGATCTGAATTTCAATAAGGCTATTATAAAGTAATTGCCAGATGATCATTCCCATCTGTTCTCTAATTTTCATGCTGCCCAGACCCATTTATTTTATCAATTATTTTATAAAAGGAAAACAAACAAAAAAATTAAAAAATATATATTTTTTAAAAAATAAAGAAAGACAATGCATTCCCCCCACTTCCCTCTTTTTTATGAAATTTTTTTTATGAAAAAATTAGATAATAATCTAGCAAATAATTCATAATGGCCTAAAAGCAAAATGATTATAATAGTGATGCATTCTTCAACACAACTTTCCCATATGGGTATGATACTTTTACACATGCATGAGGATCAGACCGGAAGAATTTAATCATACAATTTCATGAAATCTCTAAATTTAAACATCTGTTTTCAGCTATTTACACATTTCTGGAGACACATTTGGGCGTCCAATAGCTGGGCAGAGAGAAGTTTCGGGTTACCCGTCCCCTACTGACCTCAATTACTGGCAGGCTATGGAAGGTATTTACGTAACCCCATCAGAGGACCCTAAAGGCACCTACAGACCAGACGCTCCACAGAGAGCTGGACCTATGCACGATGAATTTTGATCAAAAACTTGTTATAGATTCAAATCTCATCTTCATGTATGTGTGTAAATATTCCAAATTCCACTCACAAATTTCTCGGGATTTATCTTGGGCTACGAGTTGTTCAATGTTTTATGAAATAACAATATATATATATATTTTGCCTTTCATATAACTCGTGACAACAGTTATTATTATAACAGAAACATTAAAATTCAACATTATTTCATAGTTTCAACCTCAGTACAAATTTGTCATAATGTACAAGAATGATAGTCTTTTATGTAGTTTTGATATAGGTCTGAAAAAAATGTGACCTTATTAATAGGAAAACAATTGTCACTGAATCAAGTGTGAAAGTTATCAATTACTTGCAGACATGGGTGTGCTCGAGTATCAATTAGCCTTCCAGGATCCAGGAAATGACACTAAATATTCAAATGAAAATTAATTGGAATAAGTTTGGCATTATTTTTGGGTTTATTTAATATCATACCATAACAAACAGAAATCCCATTATTACATTTAAATATATTGTACAATACTTACTATTGAATGAAAGCTTGAAATGTCTGATCTGGAAGTGGTATGGTATTGACGTGGACAGTGTAAGCCACTCGCGTCAGTGGTCACAGATTAGATCCCTGGTTCACCCTGATAGGCTCTCAAAAATAATGCTCTCGGTTCTATGGGTCAAGTTTTTTAAAGCTCTGTAGTCCCAACGACTATTTACATCACACCACTGAGGTTGCTAGTTCCAGCCCAACCTAGTTAAAAAATTGTATGTGAGAAAGTTACTGGTTACCTATTCGGTCTACCTCAGATATACCATACATAACCAGTCGTTGAAAATAGTGTTAAACCCCATTCAAAAAATGATGACACTCAGTACTGGCTTTACCCAGGAAATGACAGCTGAGTGATTCTGATATTCAGTACTGGCTTTACCCAGGAAACGACAGCTGAGTGATTCCGACACTCAGTACTGGCTTTACCCAGGACACGACAGCTGAGTGATTTCTATACTATTACACTCTAAGCTGTCATTCTAATCGAGCTAAAAAAATTAGTATGCACTAGGTTTTAAAGTACCCTATATGATTATCCTAATTTTATACATGTATGTCACTTTGAGATGCATGTACTAGCAGGTCGGTGTATTATATTTTGTGTCTCGAGTTGTTCATTATTGTAGTATATAAACAAATCTATCTTTTTTATGTTTGTTGTGTACGCAGTTTGGTTGAGTAAAATATGAATTTTTAGGTTTCATCGTGTTTATTGAGGGATTGTCTACAATGTTTTTGCTGTATTTAACCTTTTACTTCATATGGACACCTTTGGACACCTAAAATAGAAGGCTTTTGAATTATTGGGTGAATTATGTTTATATTAACTGACAGAGTGGAGAACATTTCAGGAAGTGTTCAGATTGCTTGTTACGAGCAATCTGAACTCTTCCTGCACTGTTTTCAAAGGTCTGTGATTGGTGCGGGAAAACACGTATCTATGGAGTAAAGTGTTATCCAAAGATGAATTGTTCTCTTTTATACTAACTAAAAATAAAACTATACATGGTTTCGATTTGGATTTTTTTTTTCAAAATACTGTTCCTATAGAAGAATGATTAACTGTCAAGTGGTTCAATTAAATACATAATATTTTTAGTGATAACAAACCTTTGTAAGTGTAATAGCACATGTGAATAGAAACATCTAATAAAATATATGAGTGTTTTATATAAAGCAGATACATCATGTATATTTTCTTTATTAAATTAGTATATTGAATATTCAAGTTATTGTCCGTTGTATGGATTTATTTTGTATACATAAGGGTTTGTTGTGAAAATTTGGAAAATGGTATTTTTATTCTCTGACTTCCGTATGTATGTCTGACTGTCTGTCTGTGATCATATTATATTCAACAACATTCTCATTTCATCATATTTGTATGATACATGTTGAAACTTGGTACAGAAGTTACTGTGTGACAGTTTTGAAAAATGCTTTTAAGTGATAAATAATGATAAAAAATGCACATTTTATTGTGAGATTTCTCTTGACCATTTTAGTAAATATATATTTATTAAATTCGGGTTGTTTTCCATTTAGTAACCAGTTAGTAACAGATGAAGTATGTGGTACTGATAAATAAGTTCCTTAGTCATAGTGCTAAAAAGTTGAATTAGGCTGTCCTTAAAAAATAAATTGTTTGCCTACTCCTACCCACTCACTCAAAATTGCAGCTACGCTACCTTTTTTATTGACTGTCAAAGCGTTTAATTTTTTTTCCATAATTTCTGTCTATTTTTCTTTAAAATGACTGCAAAATCAAAATTCAGCAAAAAAAAAAATAGCTAGTTACCTACCCCTATGAAAAAAATTCAAATAGGAAAGTAACCAGTTGCGGAGATTGATGTGCTCAAGAGTTGGTTAATCATTTCAGTTGACCGATCATCTGTTAGCCCTCAATGGCGTAAAAATTACACTAAATCTTCAAACAAATAAAGACAATTAACCTTTTCCAAATCCCTGCCTGTATATGCTAAACAATTTATTTGTCGGTTTTTGTCCAAATTGTATTAATTCTCATATTGCAAACACTAATTTGTGCTAAATAACCGATTGGTGATATTGTCCAGTGGGCAGATATTTATTGAAAGGATTACAGGGTTCTCTGGCCAAGTGGTTTAAGGTGCCATCTCAAAATGACTTGCCTCCCATCGCTAATATCGTAGGTTCGAATCGT
Source organism: Panopea generosa (assembly GCA_029582155.1). NCBI lineage: Eukaryota > Metazoa > Mollusca > Bivalvia > Adapedonta > Hiatellidae > Panopea > Panopea generosa. Next base: position 9,603,941 of record CM055911.1, read on the forward strand.
GCTCGCTCCAAAATCTTTATGCGAGAAAGTGTGCCAGTTATTTGCGGAATGATGGTGGTTTTACTCGGATATATTTAAAGCCTTATACTGCAGACAGTTTTTTAGCTCTACTGGCCAAAGTCCAGAAGGAATACAATGGGAAAATGGAAAATTCTCATTTTTTTTATCCGTTTGTATAAATATGTTGTTCAGTTTGAGATCTAAAGCATTGTTAAGTAACAGTATATTTGATTTTGTTCAATAAAGAGGATTGAGTTTTTCATAATGGACCACTGGGATGGGTGGCCAATATGGTTAAAATTGGGAATTTTCATAAATGTTTTGTGTCAAATTTGTTCATAATTAATATAATTATTGCCCATGTCGTTTAAAGCTTTTGTGAGTCGAGGAGCTAGGGTATATAGAATTTTATATACAAATACTATGGGAAAATGAAAAATTCCCATTTTCTTATCCATTTGTTCAATAATAATTTATAGTTCCATATCTGAAGCATTGTCTAGTCTTATCAAATCAGATTTGGTTCAATGCGAATGATATTTTCAAAAGGGCCCAAAGGACACCAAAAGGGTTGAAATTGTAAAATTTCACAAATCTTCCTCTTAGTAACCTTTCTTTCAAATTTGTTCCTATGATAAAGATTATCCTTACATCAGCAAGGGATCGAAGGTGCTGCAAATCAAGGGGCTTGGCTATATAGGGACAGTGTAAGGAGACTTTACACAGGAATATTATGGGGAATTTAAATTTTCTCATCAATGCTGAAAATTTTTTTTATTTAAAATGTAAAGCATTGTCTGCTCATAGCAAATCCCTATGAGTGGGTGATTGAAGTTTTAACAAATCAAGGGGCTGGAATGTATAAGGGTCCTGTACAGGGACTATATTTTTATGACCCCAACCCCTAATAAAAAAAGAAAAAATTGGGGGGGGGGGGGGGGGGGAGGGGTGGAATATAGTAATTGCAGCATCTGTCCGGTTTTTCATGTCCAGCCAGTATTGATGGATTTTGTTAATACTTGCTACAAATGATCAACATAACATGACGATGTGTCGTGAGTAAGACCCACACCCATACCTCAAAAGTCAAGATCACTATGAGTTTGTTTGACAACACGTTGAGTCTATGAGATTTCATGTCCGACCTGTTACTTAGTAGATGCGTAGATGGATTTTATTAATACCTGCTACAAATGATCACCATAACATGATGTGTCGCGTGTAACACCCAGAATCCCACTTTGAAGGTCACCTATAGATAAATTTCAAAAACACATGGCTCAATTTATCAGCATGACATGACGACGTGTCACGTGTAAGACCCACACCTGTACCTCAAAGGTCAAGGTCACGCTTTGAGTTTGTTTGACAACACTTTGAGTCTCTGTGAGATTTCGTGTCTGACCTGTAACTTTGTCATGCATAGATGGATTTTATAAATACCTGCTACAAATTATCAACTTTACATGATGACGTGTTGCACGTAAACCCAGACTTCCACTTAAAAGGTCAAAGTCACAAATTAACTTTGACAACACTTTCAGTCGGCTTGAGATTCAGTGTCCAGTCTGTAACTTTGTCACCTATGGCTAAATTTCAAAAACACTTTGCTCAATTCATCAGTATGACCATGATGACATGTCACGCATAAGACCCACACCTGTACCTCAAAGGTAAAGGTCAAACTTTGAGTTTGTTTGACAACACTTTGAGTCTGTGTGAGATTTCGTGTTCTGCCTGTAACTTTGTCATGCATAGTTGATTTTTTTATAAATACTTGCTACTAATGATCAACATAACATGATGACGTGTTGCAAAGGTCAAGGTCACAATTTAACTTTGAGGACACTTTTAGTTTGCTTTAGATTTGTCATCATTTTGCTTTGTCATGTATGGATAATTTTCAAAACCACTTGGCTCAATTCACCATCATTACATGACGACGTGTCTCTATAAGACCCACAACCATACCTTAAAGGTCATGGTCACACTTTTGAGTTTGTTTGATAACACTTTGAGTCTGTGTTAGATTTCGTGTCCGGTCTGTAACTTTGTCATGCATAGATTGATAAACACTTGGCTCAATTTATCAATTGATCAACATGAAATGACAAAGTGTTGCTTTAAGACTCGTAATCTTACCTCATAGGTCATGGTCACACTTTCAGTTGGTTTGATATTTCATTTCTGGTCTGTAACTTTGTTATACATATAACACCATGTACGTAGGAAGTGATTAAAGAATCACAAGACAAACTTAGTTTCTAATATTTAATATAAATCTACAACTAATGCGTGATCGTATAGTACTAAGTTTCTATCCATAACCCGCGTAACCATATAATGTTAATTAAGCTGAGCCCTTAAGTCTGCATAGTTCAACAATCCTAACTTCCCCAGCATCCCGCTAACTCTCTTAATCCTACTTACCACCGCTCTTAACCCCACATACTAAACTAAGAACTCTCTAAGAGCCCTCAACTCCAGAACTGTCTAAGATTCCAAACTTACTAAGACTGCAAACACCCCTCTGTTACATACATGGAGGTATTTTAAAATAACTTGATACAAGTGATCAAACATGTCATGATGATATGTCACCTGCAATCACCTGTAGAAACACCCAGACATCATGGTCAAGGTAACACACAGGCCAAGGTCACACTTTAATGTAAAAAAAAAACACACATGAAATTGTGTGTCTAGTCTGAAACATCAGTCCATGACTTGATATACCTATAATATTCTATTACATTATGTATGTATTTTATGATGATGTACTTATGTGCAAATCAATAAAAACATGTCTTGTTCATATTATAAGATATATCATTATATTCACAGACCATATGGAGAGCATGTGACACTTATTATTGACATTTGTTTTTCTACAGATGAATGGTATGGGAATTGAAAGTTTTTCCTTTTCATAGTAATGAACATTTTCTTCAGTAAATGCTTGTTGGGGGTATTTACCCATAAGATAATTCCCAAAGAGTGTATTTATCCATAAAGGGTTAATATTGTGAATTTCAAAAAGTGCTATGGCCATTACATGTTTGTGCCAGTAGAGCGCCCTCAGGCCCTCTTGTTTTAGTTCATCATCTAAGCTTAAGGGGGGGGGGGGGGTATTCTGAAAACTGTCTGTCCATTGGTTAATTTTCTGGATAATTTATTTATCTTTCGGGTGATGACTCCAAATAATAAATTTATGCAATCGCGGGGTGATAGTTTAATTGCAATAATAAATTTAACAAAATAATCAGAGATGGACACATGTTATTCTTGATGTCTTAAATTGTTTTAAGTTGAGGTGGATTATAAAGTAAGAAAAATTGCCTGTTATGTAAAAATACCAGTTTATTTGACGTATTTGTATGTAAAGTGTAAAAGAATAAATAAAGGTACAGATTATTATACAATAAATTGTGACAAAATGTAATAACTACTAAATATAAGAACAGGAAATAGCACAGAGATTTTTCATTGCCAACAACCCATGGAATTCTGAAGATTCGAGTATACTGTAACGGCAAGTATACACGACAGATTAATTTTCACTTTTTTCAAGTTCTCGATGAATTTACATTTATTGTACTCCTTTACCTTTTATAATTTTCTTTAAAGGGAGTATCAGAAGATGTTAATGTTAAAAAAAAAAAAAAAATAATAACACTGGTAATCAAACTGAAATTGGTTTCAATTTAAAACAATGAAATTATTTGATATTACAGAATAGTCTTTCAAAACTCTTCCAAAAAATTAAATGAGATCAACATGGACAATGTAAAGTATGAAAAGCTATGGTTAACATATACAGAAATACACATACATAAAGAGGTTCTACTATACCTAAAAACATGGAAATAAGGTGAATCACACTGGTTTTACACGATGCATAGTAAAATTATATGTGGCCAGATTGCAGTTAAGATTTAAAGTCTGCTGGACCTAACTTCATCAATAGTTGGCGTCTGAAAATTGGACCCAGACTCGTAATCTTACATTTTGCAAACTCTGCAAACATACAGTTAGGATTAATAAATATGATCTTGTAACATGTTCTGTTAAATAATAGTATAAATAATTTATATAAACTTGCTTGTAATTTGAGATGTTATTTGAATCTTAATTTTTTTTTAAAATTCGAGTCTAATTCTCCGACTCCAAATATTGATTTTAGTTCTCCTGAATTCCAAGTTCAAATCCTTTCTTGGTCATTGTAAAATTTATGTGCGGTTCTGTTATCTTCAATACATGTAAGACTGAACGTGATTGTTTTCATTTTTACATCCAAGTCAATGGGAGTCAAATTTAGCCGGCAGCCTTGCTTATGTTGGCATGATCATGGCTTTGATCACCAAAATGGTTAAACGTGACAGGGACTACACTGTACTTCCTTGATCAACACCAAAATGTTTAAACGTGACAGGGACTACTTCCTTGATCACCACCATGACAGGGACTACTTCCTTGATCACCACCAAAATGGTTAAATGTGACAGGGACTATTTCCTTGATCACCACCAAAATGGTTAAATGTGACAGGGACTACTTCCTTGATCACCACCAAAATGGTTAATCGTGAAAGACAACTACCTTGATCACCACCAAAATGGTTAAACGTGAAAGAGACTACTTCTTATTTGTTGAATTTCTTTTTTTTTTCATGTTTTTTATATACACAATACAACAAATCAAATAATAAAAATAAATTGTGTGCATTGTTTGTCATTTTTAAAAACTTTGTATAAAATCAATCAAATCAACAAAAGCGATTAATTATTTATTAAAAGCCTGGCTATCAGTATTTTCAATGCTTTGATTTTAATTAGTTTTTGTACAACATCATTATACAACAAAATAAAGAATTAATATAAAAAAATCTACATAATATTATACATATATGTGTATAGTATAAAAAACAGATTGTGACAGGTAAAGTTGTTTCCTAATATCACATAGACAACAATTTAACAATCCTGTACACACGCACGCGGAGTATTGAGAATGTTTACGCAAAGATACATGTGATGTGGTGTACAGTTTTTACCCGTTTACATTACTTATAGAATTACAATTTTACCAATAATATACTTTAACAAAACTTTAGATGTAATATGCATTTCAAATTATGAAGTATATTTGAACAAATAACATGGTGCAATTGTACCCTTGTAGTTCACAATCTCTGCTATGAACAACTGTTTCACCAACATTTTACTTAATTACTGAACTAAATTTTGACTGGTTATTTATCTTTCATATATTCAATATCAATGAAACAATATGCAGTTTTATTGGAACCAGCCTAAAATCATGATCATCTGGCTGCTTTTCTTAGATTTTAGTTTTTAAGTGTATGTTTGTGATACAGGAGCCAGGTCTTACTACACAGTTTTACACTATGTTCTATTTTACAATATCTACTATGAACAATTACACTTCAGGTCTTACTGCAGTTGACCATTGTTCTATTTTACAATATCTACTATGAACAATTACACTCCAGGTCTCACTACACAGTTTCACCCTTTGTTCTATTTTACAATATCTACTACCAACAATTACAATTTAGGTCTCACTGCACAGTTTCACCCTTTGTTCTATTTTACAATATCTACTATGAACAATTACACTCCAGGTCTTACTGCAGTTTTGCCCATTGTTCTATTTTACAATATCTACTATGAACAATTACACTTCAGGTCTCACTGCACAGTTTCACCCTTTGTTCTATTTTACAATATCTACTATGAACAATTACACTCCAGGTCTCACTGCACAGTTTCACCCTTTGTTCTATTTTACAATATCTACTATGAACAATTACACTCCAGGTCTCACTACACAGTTTCACCCTTTGTTCTATTTTACAATATCTACTACCAACAATTACACTTTAGGTCTCACTGCACAGTTTCACCCTTTGTTCTATTTTACAATATCTACTATGAACAATTACACTCCAGGTCTTACTGCAGTTTTGCCCATTGTTCTATTTTACAATATCTACTATGAACAATTACACTTCAGGTCTCACTGCACAGTTTCACCCTTTGTTCTATTTTACAATATCTACTATGAACAATTACACTCCAGGTCTTACTGTAGTTTTGCCCATTATTCTATTTTACAATATCTACTATGAACAATTACATTTCAGGTCTCACTGCACAGTTTCACCCTTTGTTCTATTTTACAATATCTACTATGAACAATTACACTTAAGGTCTTACTGCAGTTTTGCCCATTGTTCTATTTTACAATATCTACTATGAACAATTACACTTCAGGTCTCACTGCACAGTTTCACCCATCGTTCTTTTTCACACTATCTACTACGAACAATTACACTTCAGATCTCACTGCACAGTTTCATCCAACATTCTATTTTACAATATCTACTATGAACAGTTACACTTTAGGTCTCACTGCACAGTTTCGCTCAATGTTCTATTTTACAATATCTACTACCAACAATTACATTCCAGATCTCACTGCACAGTTTCACCTTATGTTATATTTTACAATAACTACTACCAACAATTACACTCCAGGTCTTACTACACAGTTTTTCACTATGTTCTATTTTACAATATCTACTATGAACAATTACACTTCAGGTCTCACTGCACAGTTTCACCCATTGTTCTATTTCACAATATCTACTACGAACAATTACACTCCAGGTATTACTGCAGTTTTGCCCAATTCTCTTTTTTACAATATCTACTATAACCAACTACACTTCAGGTCTAATTGCACAGTTTTACACTACATGTATGTTCTATATTAAATAATGTCCAGTTTGACCACATCGAAAAGCTTTTAAAGTATTTTTTTCCATATGAAAATACATAATAGCTGGTATGTCGACCATGCAGTGCACCTTCTATTTTTAAAAAAAAACAAAAAAACTGGCTCAACTGCCCTTAAATACATCCACCTGGTAAAACCCAAATAAAGGTCATTATTGCTGTGGCAGTCTTTGCTCTACTCATCTTCAGCAATAAATCACAATCTTTTTTAATCATTTTGAAAATATTCAAAAATAAATTACATAGAATTTATATGAGTCTCTATTAATTTGAATATCACCATCTATTAACAATACAGTAAGAGAATGGATATTAACAATACAGTAAGAGATGGAAAAAAACTAAATTATTTTAAATTTAAAATACAAATCAGAACCTAATCCTTTTGTACTGTATAAAAAGGAAATCTACCAAAATTTCAAATGTTCAATAATTGATAAAAAAAAATTTTTTTCACAAGGCCATTAATAGAGAATGTTATAAAAGTTTAATAATAGATAACAATCTAAAAATTGCACACTATTTGGGTTTAAGTAAAATCACAGATTTGAGTTCTTCGAGATATCGAGGCCTGTTCTTTTACTTAATTTTGATATAATAATATAGCTGGGGCATCTGTGTCATATTGGCATATTTCTAGTTTTGTATATGTTTGTCAATACAGAGAGATATGCATTATATTCTGAGATGGTGTTTTTTCATTTATTCGTATACTGTTGTGAATAATTTCAAGTTAATATCATTAATAAAAAAATAAAACAGTTTAACTGAAAAATATATATATATATTACAAACAATAGCTCCTTAATACCATTAAGGTGCGTGTATAGTATTTTTCGCATATCCATATCCTGCATACAAGTTTGCTACATTGTCTTCCAATGCCCGTACCATCATCAGCGAGACCTTGTGATCTTCCTGGGTCACATTCAGACGTGAGTACATGCTTTTCAAGGCCTTGACATATGATGTTTGAACTTGTTTTTCTTTTTCAGCTACAGATATTACAGCTATTGCATCGCTCTTATGTTTTCCTTCCTGGACAATTTCATTGGCTGAAAAATAAATATAGTCCTAATCTCATTTGTTGAATAAAAGGCAAACTAATCTCATTGGCTAAAACAGAAATGCAGATGCTGGAACAAAAAATCACTGTAAATACAATTTACCTGATTCTGTATTTTTTGTACATTTAACAAAGAATCATACATGTAATAACCAGACAATCACCAAAGGTGATGAATGCCCCTGACGGGACCTCCATGTCTGAGTGGTCTAAGGTGCTGTCGCCTCTTAAATCTCACCGCTGATGTCATAAGTTTGAGCACAGCTTGGTCCTTAAACTATATGTGAGAAAGTTTGACAGTTACTTGCAAAAGGACAGTGGCTCTACTCAGATTCAATCTGAAGTCTTCGTCCATCAATAAAACTGGATATATCATAATATATAATATGAAATATATTGGAAATAGTGTAAACTCAATTAAAAAAAATCTCGTTCACCTGTTTCTTCTTTTTAAATTTTGAATGAATAAAGCCTTTAAAGATGTCATTGATGAGAAAAATGAAATAATCTGTTATCCCATAGCTATCCCATTTAAAAATAAGTCCCCTTAATGAACCCAAACCAACCCTAGTCCCTTTATTTGGAATCCCCTCACTGGCAACCATCTCCCCATACTATGTAAAAAGCAAAGTCCCTTACTGGGCCCCTGTATATCCTAAACCCCTCCTCACAGGGATCATTTATACTAAACATGAATGCAATTGGCTGGTCAGATTTCAGACAAACAATCTTGAAGTCAAAAAGCTATTGGAACCAAGCTGGTATGTGATCTGGGCCTAAATTCATCAACAATTTGAGTATGAGAATCAGACTCAGACTCAAATTTTGCATTTTTGTAAAACCCTGTAAAAATACAATTATTGGTAAGAAATGAGATTATGTAACATTTTCTGTTAAATAATAATTAAAACTGCTTGCTTTTGCAAACAAATATAGCAAATTGCTTGTTAAAAAGATTTTATTTGAATAAGAAAGTTTCAACAATTTGAATCTGAGTCTAAATCTCAGACTCAAAATATTTATGAATTTAGGTCCAGGTATGGAACACGCCACCTCCAACATGTCAGGTAAACACTGTAGCACCTGACTTGAGTTTAGGTCCAGGTATGGAACACGCCACCTCCAACATGTCAGGTAGACACTGTATCACCTGACTTGAGTTTAGGTCCAGGTATGGAACACGCCACCTCCAACATGTCAGGTAGACACTATATCACTTCACTTGAGTTTAGGTCCAGGTATGGAACACACCACCTCCAACATGTCAGGTAGACACTGTAGCACCTGACTTGAGTTTAGGTCCAGGTATGGAACACGCCACCTCCAACATGTCAGGTAGACACTGTATCACCTGACTTGAGTTTAGATCCAGGTATGGAACACGCCACCTCCAACATGTCAGGTAGACACTGTATCACCTGACTTGAGTTTAGGTCCAGGTACGGAACACGCCACCTCCAACATGTCAGGTAGACACTGTATCACTTGACTTAAGTTTAGGTCCAGGTATGGAACACACCACCTCCAACATGTCAGGTAGACACTGTATCACCTGACTTGAGTTTAGGTCCAGGTACGGAACATGCCTCCTCCAACATGTCAGGTAGACACTGTATCACCTGACTTGAGTTTAGGTCCAGGTACGGAACACGCCACCTCCAACATGTCAGGTAGACACTGTATCACCTTACTTGAGTTTAGGTCCAGGTACGGAACACGCCACCTCCAACATGTCAGGTAGACACTGTATCACCTGACTTGAGTTTAGAGTAAAACTTACCATGATTCTTTATATTCTTGGTTTGCTGCTCAGTCTGCTTGTCAATCACAGTCTTCTCTTGATAGAAAAACTCCCGTTCCTTCTCAATCTGTTTGAATAAATAATAAAAATATAATATTGTGAATTCTTACTGAAGCTTCAAAATGTTTTCTTCACTGTCTCTAAATTTTAACAATTTATGTTGTACGCATACATGTACATGCAATTCCTTGGATGAAAAAAAAAACAACTGTTTGCAAAATCTGAGATTTTTTTCTTTTAGTAGGCAGCTTTGTTGATGGGTAAGTAAGGAGACAGCAAACAAACAATATTTTAATTTTGGCCTAAAGTGCTGTATAAGAAAAGATTTGCTTTCTATGGTGTCTATATATAAGCAAAAAAAAGGGGTCTCCCATGGCTAAATGGTCTAAGGTATCGACTCACAATCACTCACCTTGCACGTATCGCCACTAAAGTCTTGGGTTTGAACCTATTCAATCCAAAATGTTTATGCGAGAAAACTGACAGTTGTTCTACTGGACTTCATTCTGAAGTCTTCCTCCACCTTCAACTATGTTTGTTTGGAATGAATGAATGGGTTTTTATGGCATACCAACCAACACATTATAGGTTAATCGATGCCAACAGGAAGGAAGATTCCAGGTTCATTTTACACATATAAAAACAACTATTTACCATACAGATTTAAAAAAATCACATCAATAAATGAATATGTAGAATCAACCTAGAACCTTGATACCTGCAAAACTGCAGAGTTTAAGCAAATTCTATCATATAACTCAACTTGTTGCTTCTTACAACATGCATGAGCCACAGTGATGGTATTCTTGCCAATACTCATATGGCTCCCTGAAACCACAGGGGTTGGTAATTTAAGCACAATAATGAACATGACAAAAAAATGATAAAATGAACATGACACCCATTTGGAGGATTCCTACCCATCTGCAGAGATCAACAGTGATTCTTTTCTTATCCACAACCACACAGTCTTTGTATGTTTGGAAAACAACAAACCAGCTTGAGACTGTCAGAGTACGTACTACCAGGTGCAGTATATCGATTGTGAAACAAGTTCTTACAACTTAGGCAAACCACAGTCTTCCTGGTTAGAACCATTACTAAGCATATGTAGAAAAATGTCTTGTTCAAGGACAGCACACATAATCGTGGCAGAGGATCGAACCCACGACACTCCAATCATGGGTTTGGTGCTCTACCACAAGCTCCACATATCATATTCTTGCATACCGGAAAAGGATGTCTGCATTTTTACTGGGGTTATATATTTCTATTTTACCCTAGGGCCGAGATAAAATTCTCATGCTATGAAGTTGAGATTCATTTATGACGAAACGTAAAAAAAATATCTGATTTAATGTTTTAAAAGTGACTGTTGTAAAAAACATATGATAGAATAAGTTTAATATAGAATAAGTTTTGTACGTAAAAAAAGAATCAATCATAGCCTTTTTGGTTCGGATATAAATTCTGTCCCTTGGGATAACTGTTTTCGCAGGAATTCGGCAGAACCTCGTTTCCACCAAAACAGTTAACCCTCGGACGAAATTTTCTAACCGAACCTCAAACCCGTGTAAGATTCTTATATTCCAACTTTTAATGAAATACTGTGAAGCAGTCCTGAATTCATTAACCATTTAAGAGCAGAACAAAGTCTTAAATTCCTGCTACAACCATTTAGGGATTATCTGGCAACAAACAATTGTTCACAATTGCACTGTGAAAGAAACTAGTTATCTTGATGTTGGAGGGAATGCCAAAAAAACTCGAGATATCCAAATATCAACATAGATTTTGTCTCTAAATCAATATTTATTTCCATCACCTGATAATTGATGTATGTCAATTGTACTTTCGCTTTCATATTAGTCCGTGCAGAGAATTACACTGTCATGATAAATGCTGATGTCCATCTCCTTCTTTGAATTTCTTGGCAGTGCGAAATATAAGTTGAGGCTGATTGATTGAATCAAATGATATTTAAACAATTGACATGCAATCACTAAATTTGATTATACGATGTTTGCAACATTCTGTCAGTCATTAAAACTGACACCTTTGCCCTTTACCTGATATAATTTTCCCGTCTTAAACAAACTGTGAAAAATTACATGCATAGATTTTCACATACATGTAAAGTGGAAAAACACACAAAATTATGTCAACAGTAATTATATTGAGACAAACATTCAATTAAAGGTGTGAAATGAACAATCGGGAACTAAAACTTGGATCGAGATATCCGAAATATCGTCACAGGCAATATTGAGTAAAACGGAATATATTTACATACACAAAGAAGGGGAAAAGTTGGGGATGGCAAAAAACATCGACACTACCGGAATATCCACTCAAGTGATATCAAGATAACGAGTTTAAGCTGTATTTATTTGGCTCTGACAACATATTTGCTATTACTTAATCTTTAAAAAAATCTGAATTTTTGAGAAATGAAGTCTGATGATTTTAAAATAGGATTATGCATAAAAAGCACTAGATTGAAAAGTTTAGCTCTGACAATTGAGTATTAAATTTCACAGAAAGATAAATACAATGAACAATAAGTTATTTGGACAACCCAAGTGCACTGAGGCAGGCACTAATTTGTAACAACTTTTTTACAATCCAGTAAAAAAAATAAAAAAATGTAACATACATCTAATATCGTCCAGCGCAGATATCGCTCAAATACTTCAGTTGGAATACCAATGGAGAGCAGGTTGAAGTATCGCACATCTACATGGTAACCTTCATCACAATTGGTATTATTGCACTCTTTACAATAAGCATTACTTTGGCAACCGTCTGGACAACATTCGGGACAACAATTCCCTGTATTACATAAATTTAAGAATTAGTTTAAATTCGATATTTATAATAATGTCATTTTTTAACTAAAATCAAGGTGAAGATTAAACAATAGGTGAACAAACAGATGTGCAGGACGGTTTTTTTTTGTTTAAGATTGTGTGGTGACCTCAATGACCTTGACCTTTGAGGTACCTTGCCTGTAACCAATAAAAGTCTTGTTACTCAAAAATTAAAGGCGAACTTCAAAGTTGCAAATTAATGTTATTTTGTTACGAAGATTTAAAGGGTCATAAATCAGTAAAAAAAATCAATGAATCTAAATACCAAGACCACAGGCTCACGTTCAGACCATATATTTGCTCTGCAGCAAGTTTCTTTTGAATCAGCTTAAAGCTGTGGGAGAAAGTTGCATGCTCAAGGTTGTTGACCAGAAGTGTGATGTAAACATTTTAAACTAAAAGAACAAAAGAGTTGTCAGAAGACCAACAAATCTCGCCTCTGGGTCTCTAAGTCCAAAAAGGGCCATAACTGTGCCAAAATACAATCCAGAGTTATGGTTCTTGTATGTGTGTGTTCCATTGATGATGGTCAACACACATGCAAAGTTTCATTGACATCCAATGAGTGGTTGCATAGATATCTTAAACTTAAACGCAAAAGTTTAACCTGGGTGTCTACAGACGACACCTCCGCCGCCACCGCCACCACCGACGACGACGCCGGGGTCATGAGAAAGGCCCCCCATGACTTTGTCCCAGCGAGCTAAAAACATTTAAGACCACAGGCAATGTTTCTGCTGTACAGTAAGTTTTATTTGAATCAGGTTAAAACTGTGGGAGGACTTGCATCCATAACTTTATTGATCCAAAGCCTGATGGACAGATTGACATATGCCATTTCAATATATCCCCCTGTTTTCTTCACATATCATGGGTTTATTACAATTGTAAGTTATCAGATAAACAAAATTGTAATTTGACATTCGTTAACCAGTATCTTTTGTTACACAAGTTTCTTAACATGAGAAATCCAGCATATTACCTCCAAGTCTTTTCCTTAACATTGCATGCATAGTTTTCTCAACATGGGTTCGATTAAACCTGAACCAGTCTACAGTCATGGATGTTCCAGCCAGGTTTCGTATCGAGCTCTTCACTATTTTCTGGAAAACTTCGTCATAGTCCTTCATGAACATAGTGTATAGTTTTCCTACTTCCTTAGGCCTGTAAATGGATAATAAATATTAAAAATCTTTCATGAGTTTGAGGTTTGGAAAAGAAATGCCATCTCCAGGGATGTTTTATTGCTTCCTGTTTCATTGGGATATTGACGCTCTTCCTAATGGTTTAACTTCAATGGTGGCCAAGGGGTAGAGTGTCCGTCTCACATGTGGAAGGTCATGGGTTTAATCCCTGTATGGGTCATAGTAAAGACTTGAAAATGGTATTAGAAGCTTCCTGGCTAGAACAAAGTTCCAGGAATGGTTGACCTGAAATTAGAATACTGTCTTAAGTAGACACTATTGCAATATAACTGGACAATTATTGAAAGCAATGCTATACAACCAACTTAATGGTTCAAAGAAGGACAAATAAGAAAATAACTGATTTGAAAAGTAATTCGCAAACACACGACATTGTACATGTTGAACTCTTACATTTGTCGAAATGCAGAGATAATTAATTAAAGCACCAGCGGTAAAGATGTATAAAAAACTGCAGTTAATGGATTTCATTCAATAAAAAATATCTATTAGTTGGATTGTGAAATAGGGCCCGAGCTTTTGTTAATCAAGAGTCAGTTTTCAACCAGCTGAATTTTGCTCTTTGTTCTATATAAAATAAGGTGTAGTAAAAAAATATTTCACACAGAAAAGTTTTTTCATAGCAGGAATGTACCCACACATACAGACCGTAATCCATTCTAGTACACCAAACTAAGGCAAACAAAACAAATATCAAACGCGCTTTAAACATTATGCAAAAGGATTCAAATTGCCAATGCAACGATACACGAAACAATAAACGAAACGATACACGAAAGGTTACACGGACGCAACAGGATGAAGGATACAAAATTATAATGCAAACGTTAAATGCAACAAAATTTAAATGCATTTTTAGGATATGCCTTTGAGATTTGGATATCCTCTAATATTATCACAGGTATATTGACAATGAAATAAATAATAAATTGAAATGATTGCTCTTTTAGTCATTTAAATACCATAAATGGCTATACCTGTAACTTTAATTTAATTCTTCTCAATCCCGAATTATCTGTGAAAAACATTGCCTTGGGCATTGTGTCTTTGCTTGTAAAAGTGTATTCAAACAATCAGGTGACGCATGGCCTGCTTACACAACTCCCCCAACTAACTGATCTATTTATCTACACACCGATTTATGTCGCTGTTCTGTTATATGACTGTCATTTAGGAAAAGTTTTCATGCTATTTTTAGAAAATATGTTCGTTACATCGACTGGTTGAATAGAATGAACACGCTGTTCATTTCATTATCACCTTGTGTCAATGTCCAATGACATCACCAGTGAAACAAACATTATTATGACACATGCTATTTCACTTAGTGGGTATCTTTGAAATTTTTTATGTAAGGATATCAAAGGAATTCTATCGGTGTAATGTACATAAAACTCCTTGAAAGTGTCAGACATGTTTATGTCATTTATATTAACAAATTTAAACACTTTTTTCAGATTTCATAGGAAATTTATAAAACTAATGGATTAAAGTTAACTCAAAGATGATAAACTGGTATGGTATTAGTTTCAAATGCTTTTTATATTTTATTTACAGTGACTACTCATCTATGCACTTTTGTGGGGTGGGGGTATTTGCCGTAACATGTCTTGTAGATTACAGAAATCTCACAACCCCACATGCATTTACATTAGTGAAATAGAACGCAATGTAAAAATAAATGACGCAGGGAACTGTCAGAGTAACATTACACATTAGCATGAGATCAGAAATAAATTGTGTCAGAGTTATAGCCATAAAGCATGTGCATTCGCTGTATAAATTAAGGCATGTGAATTTGTAAATATATTTATCTTAAGTTTGCAGATTATATATTTATTCTTTTGTTAAAGAATTGCTATAATTATTTTGCATGACAATCTATCGAATTTCAAAACAGGAATTATAATTGCAAAAATATTGGTAAATAATGCATAAAGATTAATACTAGCCCGAGGCTTCTATACTCCATTTTTTGGATAGAAGCAAATTATACACCACTCCAGATACATGTTTAACAACACAGACTGGTTCACATTTATTTATTATATACTTCTTCGATACCGTAATGTTAACTTTAGTGTGAACCAGTCTGAGCGGCCATATAATTATTACGTGACCGTAACATGTTAATCTGATGAAATTGACATGATGCGCTTACCACGTGTATTTAATTTCAAAGATTGAGTTTTATGTAACATATTAATCTGCTGTCACACTACAAATCATCACCTATATGGTAGACCATATCTAAAATAGGGTGGCGTAGTTAGCAATCTTTCAGAAAGATTTTAATCAATATTATTTTAATTTAATTAATCAATATACTATTATAAAACACGCGGTGATTTCGTTAAATATATAGTTCTTACTATTTATTCTACTGCAACCAAATATTTTGTAATGGGTGAACAATTGGACAACCAGAGATGATGTGATTGGTGAGCACACCGTGTTAACAATAAATGGTAAACGATACACCGTAAACTATACACAGTAAACGATTCGAATGCAAACGCAGGCTAAAATGCATTTAGTATCGTTTTGAACTGCATTTTCACATTTTTTCCAACGTTTAATTTTATCATAAAATATGCAAACCACAAATGAAACTAAAATGCATTTCAATCGCAAAACAATCACGTTTGTCAAGCAAACAAATGCATTTGAAATGCATTTTTGGTGTACTTGGTGTACAAAAACTGGTGGGTTAACCAGCTTGTTTCTGTTTTTTAAAAAAAAAAGTGCTGTGACACCCCTAATTTTTTTAAAATAATAAAAGAAGTTGTCAAATATTAATAAAAACATCCATCTTTTGCTTTACTCATCTGAAGCAAGAAATCGCAGTCCCTATGAACCATTTTAAAAATATTTGAACCAAATTGCAGACCGTATGACTGTCAGCGCAAGAATGGTATTATCATCATCACTAAAAAAAGGGGGTGCAACTGTCTGGCGAGATGTTAAATGTTAATGAAATGCAACTGGGCCGTGTCTAGGACCAAGTCTGCCACCTCTACTATAAGCCTATCCACTACACCAGCACCACCCTCCCACAAACATACAGTTACTCCTCACCTCAGAAAGTACTGCAGACTGTATTTCATGGTGATGGCAATAGTGTCCAGTGTGAATATATTCATCTCATCTGTAATACTGTGTACCGAGCCTGTGAAACGAACTAACTTTGTGTCCACACCAAGTACATAGCATCCTGGGTAATATACTGTATCTCGGTCAACTTTATTTGTCATTTTGCTCTGTGCCAATGCAATCTACAATTATAAAAAATAAATAGAAGTTCAAAGGTGATCACTGTTTTTAAACTGCCTGCTGTTTCAATATTTTGTTTGGAATGAGGTTAAATGCCAGTTTTAACACATAAAAATATATCCTGTGTTGATGGTAGATGTAGACTAAGAATAAATCTGAGTAGATCCATCTCCCTAATGCAAAGAACTGGAAAACCTTTCCTCACATAAAGTACCTGGCATGTACAAGTGGTAGAGCATCCGCCTCACATGTGGAAGGTTGTGGGTTCAATCCTCTGCCCGGGCATACCAAAGACATGAAAAAATGGTACTAGCATTTAAAGGATAGTTCTAGGTATAGTCAGCCTGGTGTCAGTATAATGTGACTGGGCGAGGTGTCATACCACATGTGTCTGTGGGATGATACTCCAGTGTGTCAGTATAATGTGACTGGGCGAGGTGTCATACCACATGTGTCTGTGGGATGATACTCCAGTGTGTCAGTATAATGTGACTGGGCGAGGTGTCATACCACATGTGTCTGTGGGATGATACTCCAGTGTGTCAGTATAATGTGACTCGGCGAGGTGTCATACCACATGTGTCTGTGGGATGATACTCCAGTGTGTCAGTATAATGTGACTGGGCGAGGTGTCATACCACATGTGTCTGTGGGATGATACTCCAGTGTGTCAGTATAATGTGACTGGGCGAGGTGTCATACCACATGTGTCTCAGGGATGATACTCCAGTGTGTCAGTATAATGTGACTGGGCGAGGTGTCATACCACATGTGTCTGTGGGATGATACTCCAGTGTGTCAGTATAATGTGACTGGGCGAGGTGTCTTACCACATATGTCTGTGGGATGATACTCCAGTGTGTCAGTATAATGTGACTGGGCGAGGTGTCATACCACATGTGTCTGTGGGATGATACTCCAGTGTGTCAGTATAATGTGACTGGGCGAGGTGTCATACCACATGTGTCTGTGGGATGATACTCCAGTGTGTCAGTATAATGTGACTGGGCGAGGTGTCTTACCACATATGTCTGTGGGATGATACTCCAGTGTGTCAGTATAATGTGACTGGGCGAGGTATTATACCACATGTGTCTGTGGAATGATACTCCAGTGTGTCAGTATAATGTGACTCGGCGAGGTGTCATACCACATGTGTCTGTGGGATGATACTCCAATGTGTCAGTATAATGTGACTGGGCGAGGTATCATACCACATGTGTCTGTGGAATGATACTCCAGTGTGTCAGTATAATGTGACTGGGCGAGGTATTATACCACATGTGTCTGCGGATGATACTCCAGTGTGTCAGTATAATGTGACCAGGCGAGGTGTCATACCACATGTGTCTGTGGGATGATACTCCAGTGTGTCAGTATAAGGTGACTGGGCGAGGTATCATACCACATGTGTCTGCGGAATGATACTCCAGTGTGTCAGTATAAGGTGACTGAGCAAGGTGTCATACCACATGTGTTTAAGGGATGATACTCCAGTGTGTCAGTATAAAGTGACTGGGCGAGGTATCGTACCACATGTGTCTAAGGGATGATACTCCAGTGTGTCAGTATAAGGTGACCAGGCGAGGTGTCATACCACATGTGTCTGTGGGATGATACTCCAGTGTGTCAGTATAAGGTGACTGGGCGAGGTATCATACCACATGTGTCTGCGGATGATACTCCAGTGTGTCAGTATAAGGTGACTGAGCAAGGTGTCATACCACATGTGTTTAAGGGATGATACTCCAGTGTGTCAGTATAATGTGACTGGGCGAGGTATCATACCACATGTGTCTAAGGGATGATACTCCAGTGTGTCAGTATAAGGTGACTGAGCAAGGTGTCATACCACATGTGTTTAAGGGATGATACTCCAGTGTGTCAGTATAAAGTGACTGGGCGAGGTATCGTACCACATGTGTCTTTGGGATAATACTCTAGTGTAGTGTGGCAGTTCTGAGAATACTTTCTCAAATAGACAGTTCTGATATAAGTGGAAAATTGTTGAATGTGACACTAAACACCACACAGCAACAAATTCTCACAAAGTTTTTGGACTGTGTTCTACAGAAAGAGGGAAGTCATCATGACAATTTCTGTTTCAATTACAGTACAAGTAGAATTAGACAACATATCCTTGACATATTAGCCAAAACTCTTAAAGGAAAGCATTATAAATGAGTAAGTTTTAAATTTTATAAATTAATTTTTAACAACATTTTTAAAATAAATGTACAATATTTAAATAAACATAAAAAAACTGACACGTAGAACTGACATGTAGATTTCAATTAATCAAAAAATTAGGTAGAGAAAAGTAATAAAGATTAATATTTTGTGAATTTCTAGCTATTCACGCAAAATTTAGCACAATCTACTTTGCAGAATAAAAATCTCAACAAATTGAGATCATTCCCAGTTGACTGTGTTTAAAATTGTTAAAATACTTGATAATAAGTCTTTTTAAACTGCAACTAAAAAATAAACACAAGAAATGTCACCCCCCCCCCCCCCCCCCCCCCCCCAACATGTCATGATGTTATGTTGATCATTTGTAGCAAGTATCATTAAAATTCATCTATGCATTACAAAGTTACAGGCCAGAAACAAAATCTTACATAAACTCAAAGTGTTGTCAAACAAACTGAAATTGTGACCTTGACCTTTGAGGTACGGGTGTTGGTCTTACTAGATAATTTTAGCCACATAAGAGAAAAAAAGCTACATAAATGCTGTTTTTAAGTGGCTAGAAACAGCCACGTAATTATTTTTTTCAACTACTTTTCAACTGTCCATAAAAATTACTAACCCTAAACCCTAGACACTTAACTACCCATTTGTGTGCCCGGACGGACAGACAGACGGACGCTGCGATTACTACATAAAAAATAATTCAAATTTTAATTCAAAATGCAATGTTATTTAACTTAAGATCATTTTGAATGTTCAAAACAATATACATCCAAGGTTGTATGCAACTGATATTTTGCATGTAAGGAATCAGATGTCTGTGCATTCTGAATGATTATTTTGCCAAATAATTAATCCTTTGCTTACTATTGTATCAACATTAAGTCAAGAGTTTCCTATCTTTCTGAATACATCATTGAATAAATTAATAAAACATCAGTCTGCTAAAAATATAGTCCGAGACCCTATGACATTTTTAACTGGAATACGAAAGAGTTCCAAACGTATTGCCCAATTATTTCTATGACTTTCTATTGAAATGGAAATGGAACAAGCTTAGCAATTTGTTGGGAGAAATTTACATAGTTTCTTTGCCGAAACTGAATAAAATTATGGTTATATGGTAAAAAATTTAGAAAATGAAACTTGATGAAAATTTCAGGTCTTCTTTTATTTACGGAATATAAAAACTGACTTCAGACTATGTTATGTCCTAGGGACTATAATCCTGAAATAGTCTTAGCATGGACCCAGCTCTCATGAACGGAGTCATTAAATAGCAATGTTGGGAAAGCCACATTTGAGTCGACTGGTCAGCTGCTTCACCTGAAGTTTGAATGGCGTCACAGTTAGTAAATGTTCAACTATGAATTGTTGGACAGGCATAGAATTTTCTGCATTTTCATTGAAAGTTAGTAGACCTGATTTAGGAGATACAAGGTTCTGGGACAGACTAGTCCTGAAAAGTTTTTGTTGCAGTCTGAAACATACACTTACCTCGTAGTGCTCGATGTAAACAAAACTGGCTGGGAACAGTCCCACAAATAGGATCAATCCCAGAATTCCAACAAACAGAGCGGAGAAGAGAATCAGTCTGGTACTGGACATGTTGTGTTTATATTCACATATGACTGTCATTAAACCATTCAGCGGACCACACGATGTACACTCGTAGTCATTTCTGAAATATATTGTGTGTATTGTCATTTATTGTCCACTTTTTATTTCTGTTCTAATGAAAGAGATGGGCAGACATATGGCATGATAATCCATCTGGTCAACTTATACTGACATTAGGCCGACCAGACCTAGTACTATCCTCTAAATGCTGGTCAACTTATACTGACATTAGGCCGACCAGACCTAGTACTACCCTCTAAATGCTGGTCAACTTATACTGACATTAGGCCGACCAGACCTAGAACTATCCTCTAAATGCTGGTCAACTTATACTGACATTAGGCCGGCCAGATCTAGAACTATCCTCTAAATGCTGATCAACTTATACTGACATTAGGCCGACCAGATCTAGTACTATCCTCAAAATGCTGGTCAACTTATACTGACATTAGGCCGACCAGACATAGTACTATACTCTAAATGCTGGTCAAATTATACTGACATTAGGCTGACCAGACATAGTACTATCCTCTAAATGCTGGTCATCTTATACTGACATTAGGCCGGCCAGACCTAGTACTATCCTCTAAATGCTGGTCAACTTATACTGACATTAGGCCGGCCAGACTTAGTACTATCATCTAAATGCTGGTCAACTTATAGTGACATTAGGCCGACCAGACCTAGTACTACCCTCTAAATGCTGATCAACTTATACTGACATTAGGCCGACCAGGCATAGTACTACCCTCTAAATGCTGGTCAACTTATACTGACATTAGGCCGACCAGACCTAGTACTATCCTCTAAATGCTGGTCAACTTATACTGACATTAGGCCGACCAGACCTAGTACTACCCTCTAAATGCTGGTCAACTTATAGTGACATTAGGCCGACCAGACCTAGTACTACCCTCTAAATGCTGATCAACTTATACTGACATTAGGCCGACCAGACCTAGTACTATCCTCTAAATGCTGGTCAACTTATACTGACATTAGGCCGGCCAGACCTAGTACTACCCTCTAAATGCTGGTCAACTTATACTGACATTAGGCCGACCAGACCTAGTACTATCCTCTAAATGCTGGTCATCTTATACTGACATTAGGCCGGCCAGACCTAGTACTATCCTCTAAATGCTGGTCAACTTATACTGACATTAGGCCGGCCAAACTTAGTACTATCATCTAAATGCTGGTCAACTTATAGTGACATTAGGCCGACCAGACCTAGTACTACCCTCTAAATGCTGATCAACTTATACTGACATTAGGCCGACCAGGCATAGTACTACCCTCTAAATGCTGGTCAACTTATACTGACATTAGGCCGACCAGACCTAGTACTATCCTCTAAATGCTGGTCAACTTATACTGACATTAGGCCGACCAGACCTAGTACTATCCTCTAAATGCTGGTCAACTTATAGTGACATTAGGCCGACCAGACCTAGTACTACCCTCTAAATGCTGATCAACTTATACTGACATTAGGCCGACCAGACCTAGTACTATCCTCTAAATGCTGGTCAACTTATACTGACATTAGGCCGGCCAGACCTAGTACTACCCTCTAAATGCTGGTCAACTTATACTGACATTAGGCCGACCAGACCTAGTACTATCCTCTAAATGCTGGTCAACTTATACTGACATTAGGCCGACCAGACCTAGTACTATCCTCTAAATGCTGGTCAACTTATACTGACATTAGGTCGACCAGACCTAGTACTACCCTCTAAATGCTGGTCAACTTATACTGACATTAGGCCGACCAGACCAAGTACTATCCTCTAAATGCTGGTCAACTTATACTGACATTAGGCCGACCAGACCTAGTACTATCCTCTAAATGCTGGTCAACTTATACTGACATTAGGCCAACCAGACCTAGTACTAACATCTAAATGATGGTCAACTTATACTGACATTAGGCCGACCAGACATAGTACTATCCTCTAAATGCTGGTCAACTTATACCGACATTAGGCCGACCAGACCTAGTACTATCCTCTAAATGCTGGTCAACTTATACTGACATTAGGCCTACCAGACCTAGTACTATCCTCTAAATGCTGGTCAACTTATACTGACATTAGGCCGACCAGACCTAGTACTATCATCTAAATGATGGTCAACTTATACTGACATT
This sequence comes from Panopea generosa, assembly GCA_029582155.1. Lineage (NCBI taxonomy): Eukaryota > Metazoa > Mollusca > Bivalvia > Adapedonta > Hiatellidae > Panopea > Panopea generosa. The sequence continues at coordinate 9,626,945 of CM055911.1, forward strand.
AGTCCGACCAGACCTAGTACTATCCTCTAAATGCTGGTCAACTTATACTGACATTAGGCCGACCAGACCTAGTACTATCCTCTAAATGCTGGTCAACTTATACTGATATTAGGCCGACCAGACCCAGTACTATCCTCTAAATGCTGGTCAACTTATACTGATATTAGGCCGACTAGACCTAGTACTATCCTCTAAATGCTGGTCAACTTATACTGATATTAGGCCGACCAGACCTAGTACTATCCTCTAAATGCTGGTCAACTTATACTGACATTAGGCCGACCAGACCTAGTACTATCATCTAAATGATGGTCAACTTATACTGACATTAGTCCGACCAGACCTAGTACTATCCTCTAAATGCTGGTCAACTTATACTGACATTAGGCCGACCAGACCTAGTACTATCTTCTAAATGCTGGTCAACTTATACTGATATTAGGCCGACCAGACCCAGTACTATCCTCTAAATGCTGGTCAACTTATACTGATATTAGGCCGACCAGACCTAGTACTATCCTCTAAATGCTGGTCAACTTATACTGATATTAGGCCGACCAGACCTAGTACTATCCTCTAAATGCTGGTCAACTTATACTGACATTAGGCCGACCAGACCTAGTACTATCCTCTAAATGCTGGTCAACTTATACTGATATTAGGCCGACCAGACCTAGTACTATCCTCTAAATGCTGGTCAACTTATACTGACATTAGGCCGACCAGACCTAGTACTATCCTCTTAATGCTGGTCAACTTATACTGACATTAGGCCGACCAGACCTAGTACTATCCTCTTAATGCTGGTCAACTTATACTGACATTAGGCCGGCCAGACCTAGTACTATCCTCTAAATGCTGGTCAACTTATACTGATATTAGGCCGACCAGACCTAGTACTATCCTCTAAATGCTGATCAACTTATACTGACATTAGGCCGGCCAGACCTAGTACTATCCTCTAAATGATGGTCAACTTATACTGACATTAGTCCGACCAGACCTAGTAATATACTCTAAATGCTGGTCAACTTATACTGACATTAGTCCGACCAGACCTAGTACTATACTCTAAATGCTGGTCAACTTATACTGACATTAGTCCGACCAGACCTAGTACTATCCTCTAAATGCTGGTCAACTTATACTGACATTAGTCCGACCAGACCTAGTACTACCCACTAAATGCTGGTCAACTTATACTGACATTAGGCCGGCCAGACCTAGTACTACCCTCTAAATGCTGGTCAACTTATACTGACATTAGGCCGGCCAGACCTAGTACTATCATCTAAATGTTGGTCAACTTATACTGACATTAGGCCGGCCAGACCTAGTACTACCCTCTAAATGCTGGTCAACTTATACTGACATTAGGCCGACCAGACCTAGTACTATCATCTAAATGCTGATCAACTTATACTGACATTAGGTCGACCAGACCTAGTACTATCCTCTAAATGCTGATCAACTTATACTGACATTAGGCCGACCAGGCATAGTACTATCATCTAATTGCTGATCAACTTATACTGACATTAGGTCGACCAGACCTAGTACTATCCTCTAAATGCTGGTCAACTTATTCTGACATTAGGCAGACCAGACCTAGTACTATCATCTAAATGCTGATCAACTTATACTGACATTAGTCCGACCAGACCTAGTACTATCCTCTAAATGCTGGTCAACTTATACTGACATTAGGCCGACCAGACCTAGTACTATCATCTAAATGCTGATCAACTTATACTGACATTAGTCCGACCAGACCTAGTACTATCATCTAAATGCTGGTCAACTTATACTGACATTAGGCCGACCAGACCTAGTACTATACTCTAAATGATGATCAACTTATACTGACATTAGGCCGACCAGACCTAGTACTATCCTCTAAATGCTGGTCAACTTATACTGACATTAGGCCGACCAGGCATAGTACTATCATCTAAATGCTGGTCAACTTATACTGACATTAGGCCGGCCAGACCTAGTACTATACTCTAAATGCTGGTCAACTTATACTGACATTAGGCCGACCAGACCTAGTACTATACTCTAAATGCTGGTCAACTTATACTGACATTAGGCCGACCAGACATAGTACTATCCTCTAAATGCTGGTCAACTTATACTGACATTAGTCCGACCAGACCTAGTACTATACTCTAAATGCTGGTCAACTTATACTGACATTAAGCCGACCAGACCTAGTACTATACTCTAAATGCTGGTCAACTTATACTGACATTAGGCCGACCAGACCTAGTACTATCCTCTAAATGCTGGTCAACTTATACTGACATTAGTCCGACCAGACCTAGTACTATACTCTAAATGCTGGTCAACTTATACTGACATTAGGCCGACCAGACATAGTACTATCCTCTAAATGCTGGTCAACTTATACTGACATTAGTCCGACCAGACCTAGTACTATCCTCTAAATGCTGGTCAACTTATACTGACATTAGGCCGACCAGACCTAGTACTATCCTCTAAATGCGGGTCAACTTATACTGACATTAGGCCGACCAGACCTAGTACTATCCTCTAAATGCTGGTCAACTTATACTGACATTAGGCCGGCCAGACCTAGTACTATCCTCTAAATGCTGGTCAACTTATACTGACATTAGGCCGACCAGACCTAGTACTATCCTCTAAATGCTGGTCAACTTATACTGACATTAGGCCGGCCAGACCTAGTACTATCCTCTAAATGCTGGTCAACTTATACTGACATTAGGCCGACCAGACCTAGTACTATCCTCTAAATGCTGGTCAACTTATACTGACATAAGGCCGACCAGATCTAGTACTATCCTCAAAATGCTGGTCAACTTATACTGACATTAGGCCGACCAGACCTAGAACTATCCTCTAAATGCTGATCAACTTATACTCACACTAGGTCGACCAGACCTAGTACTATCCTCTAAATGCTGGTCAACTTATATTGACATTAGGCCGACCAGACCTAGTACTATCCTCTAAATGCTGGTCAACTTATACTGACATTAGGCCGGCCAGACCTAGTACTACCCTCTAAATGCTGGTCAACTTATACTGACATTAGGCCGGCCAGACCTAGTACTATCTTCTAAATGCTGGTCAACTTATACTGACATTAGTCCGACCAGACCTAGTACTACCCTCTAAATGCTGGTCAACTTATACTGACATTAGGCCGGCCAGACCTAGTACTACCCTCTAAATGCTGGTCAACTTATACTGACATTAGGCCGGCCAGACCTAGTACTATCATCTAAATGTTGGTCAACTTATACTGACATTAGGCCGGCCAGACCTAGTACTACCCTCTAAATGCTGGTCAACTTATACTGACATTAGGCCGACCAGACCTAGTACTATCATCTAAATGCTGATCAACTTATACTGACATTAGGTCGACCAGACCTAGTACTATCCTCTAAATGCTGATCAACTTATACTGACATTAGGCCGACCAGGCATAGTACTATCATCTAAATGCTGATCAACTTATACTGACATTAGGTCGACCAGACCTAGTACTATCCTCTAAATGCTGGTCAACTTATACTGACATTAGGCAGACCAGACCTAGTACTATCATCTAAATGCTGATCAACTTATACTGACATTAGTCCGACCAGACCTAGTACTATCCTCTAAATGCTGGTCAACTTATACTGACATTAGGCCGACCAGACCTAGTACTATCATCTAAATGCTGATCAACTTATACTGACATTAGTCCGACCAGACCTAGTACTATCATCTAAATGCTGGTCAACTTATACTTACATTAGGCCGACCAGACCTAGTACTATACTCTAAATGATGATCAACTTATACTGACATTAGGCCGACCAGACCTAGTACTATCCTCTAAATGCTGGTCAACTTATACTGACATTAGGCCGACCAGGCATAGTACTATCATCTAAATGCTGGTCAACTTATACTGACATTAGGCCGGCCAGACCTAGTACTATCCTCTAAATGATGATCAACTTATACTGACATTAGGCCGACCAGACCTAGTACTATACTCTAAATGCTGATCAACTTATACTGACATTAGTCCGACCAGACCTAGTACTATCATCTAAATGCTGGTCAACTTATACTGACATTAGGCCGACCAGACCTAGTACTATACTCTAAATGATGATCAACTTATACTGACATTAGGCCGACCAGACCTAGTACTATCCTCTAAATGCTGGTCAACTTATACTGACATTAGGCCGACCAGACCTAGTACTATACTCTAAATGCTGATCAACTTATACTGACATTAGGCCGACCAGACCTAGTACTATACTCTAAATGCTGGTCAACTGATACTGACATTAGGCCGACCAGACCTAGTACTATCATCTAAATGCTGGTCAACTTATACTGACATTAGGCCGGCCAGACCTAGTACTATCCTCTAAATGATGATCAACTTATACTGACATTAGGCCGACCAGACCTAGTACTATCATCTAAATGCTGATCAACTTATACTGACATTAGTCCGACCAGACCTAGTACTATCATCTAAATGCTGGTCAACTTATACTGACATTAGGCCGACCAGACCTAGTACTATACTCTAAATGATGATCAACTTATACTGACATTAGGCCGACCAGACCTAGTACTATCATCTAAATGCTGATCAACTTATACTGACATTAGTCCGACCAGACCTAGTACTATCATCTAAATGCTGGTCAACTTATACTGACATTAGGCCGACCAGAACTAGTACTATACTCTAAATGCTGATCAACTTATACTGACATTAGGTCGACCAGACTTAGTACTATCATCTCAATGCTGATCAACTTATACTGACATTAGGTCGACCAGACCTAGTACTATCCTCTAAATGATGATCAACTTATACTGACATTAGGTCGACCAGACCTAGTACTATCATCTAAATGTTGATCAACTTATACTGACATTAGGTCGACCAGACCTAGTACTATACTCTAAATGCTGATCAACTTATACTGACATTAGGTCGACCAGACCTAGTACTATCATCTAAATGCTGATCAACTTATACTGACATTAGGTCGACCAGACCTAGTACTATCCTCTAAATGCTGGTCAACTTATACTGACATTAGGCCGACCAGACCTAGTACTATCCTCTAAATGCTGATCAACTTATACTGACATTAGGTCGACCAGACCTAGTACTATCCTCTTAATGCTGAGTGCCAAGCAAGAAATCTTCTACTACAAAGTGTTTGGTATGACCTACCAGGGATCAAACCCACAACCTTCAACATCTGAGATGGATGCTCTACCGCTAGACCACTGCTGCGATATGAATGTACTTTAGATATCACTGTTTTGTACTTTACTGGTAATATGTCCGGGAAAAAAATGGTATAAATATCTTAAAAGTATTTACCTGTTTTTAAAATGCATGTAAAGCATCTTATTATTATAAATAAATAAAATGCAAATGAATTAGTTTATAGTCCTTGGACCACATGGTCCAGTGGTAGAGTACTGAACCCATGATCAGAGGGTTGTAGGTTCGATCCTCCGCCATGGCTATTTGTGGTGTCCTTGAACAATACACTTTTCCGCATTTGCTTAATACTGGTTCTTACCGGACGACTTCTTAATTTGTCAAGTTGTAAGAACTTGTTTCACAATCAAAGTAAAATAAATAAGTTTAAACTAAGTCCTTGGACAGTAAAAATGGTCTGATTCCTACAGCCTTGTGACAATATACCAGTCATTCCGCCAATATAAAATCACTAACTTAATAACATTTATATTTGAATAGAGCAATATAATATTATGTATGCATACTCTGACGGCGGGCTCCTTGCTTCCTCCACGGACGTTAAACTGATGTGTCCTGCAGATGAAAAAAAAATTTTTTTAATCTTATTAGAATATAATAAATAATATGACGACATTATTTTGATGTTATTAACTTATTTCAAATTTTGCTACATATAATACATGTAATAAATTGATAACTACAAATACTTAAGATCCACTGCTATCTTGAGTTTTACTCATTGTTCTATATAAAATAACGTCAAGGATTTCTACTATAAAAAGAATTCACATAGAAAAATGTTTTTTTTTCATGGCAGGAAAGATTCTGTTCATACAAATATGTATAATATATAGTAAGTTGTGGATTGAACAGCTTTTTTAAAAAAGTAAAGTGCAGTGACACACCTTTTTTTTTTAAAAAAAGTAGTTCAAAAGTGTTCCAGGATTCATTTATCTGTTTAACTCCACTGAAAGTCCCCTTTTTTAACACCAGTGATGTTTTACTGTACTTTATGCTATTCTTGCTTTTGCTCTACTCATCTGCAGTAAGAATCTAATTCTAATTTTACTATAAATAAGGGGACATTACTTGTGTAGTATTAAACATGAAAGCCTTAAATAAACTCACATGTATGGTTAAATGATAAGCAAGCTTGTGTTTAAATCTGAAAAGAATCACATACGTTTACGTGTAATATTTGTTCCGAATTGTTGAGCTGATGTTGAATAAAACCTAATTTTAAAATAATTTTTTGGATACCAGTCTGACCTGACTGGTTATTGAATTTGACTGTATAAGTTTGATTAGATCCAATAAAATTGCTCTATTTATTGAGAGGTCAGATAGAAGATCAGGCCCAGAGGTTATAACATATTTTTCATGCTCAACTCAAATTCGTACTCAAAACACAATTTCTAGGAATCGCATACAAACCCAATTTAAAGCACAAACACTTGACTTGATATAGAATTTTAGAGTATAAATGCAGGTTTGAGGTAGAAAATTATACGTGTTTACGTTTATTTTGTTATAATAAGCTGAGTCATCTTTGATTTGAGCATGAAATTTTGAGCTGAGCATGGAATAAATATTTATAACCTCGGACCCTGTTACTGCATCCTGAGATTGACCTTGAAGTTACCTTGAAGAGTGTTTTAGTTGTGGTATGGAAACACTTACGGACGCACAAATGAACTCATACACAGACGGTGCCCAATTCAATTGGGAGTTTATTTATAACTATATTGATTGATTGATTGAATATTTAGCGTCATTTTATGCCATTGAGGGCTTACATACGATCAATCAACCTAACTACTGTTTCCTGGGATCCTGAAAGGTTAACCAGTACTCGAGCGCATCCCATCTCCTCAGTAACTGATAACTTTCCCACTTGAATCAGTTGTGAGAGACGCATGATAATGAGACACAGTGTTGTATATCAATCATCACGGAGACTGTTGTCGTGTGGGGATTCGAACTCACAATCCCTGGACTGATAGTCAAGCGCATAATTATAACTACATGTATAAAGCCATCAAGCAAAACTTACTTGAAACACGTCTTGGTTCTGGGTCCCTAGCTATCTCAGAGTTACTGATGTACTTGTCAGCATTAGAGTTACTTGCCCCTGAATCAATCTGAAAAACACAAAAATAATCAAGAAATCAGTTACATGCACTTGAGCCAATCAGAAAACAAATATAGGAATTAACATAATTATATAAAAGTAAGATTTAGTTTTGTTTACATTACAATTCATTGCCCCTGGCTTAAACTGAAAATAAGGCAATTAAAAACTCTCACCCTAAAGATCAAACTAATAAGAAAGAATGAGATGTATATTTTTTTTAATTGCCCCTTTATTCATAATTAAAAAGTCATGCTCTGATAAACATATTTATAAATTGGAACTATTTTACCTAATGAAAAGTATATGAAAAAAAAATAATTGCTGTATGTGTAAAACATATTGTTTTATTACCATAGTGCAATATTCTTGGCAGATTACTACTGGTCAAACTATGAAGCAGTGTTTATTTTTATTGTTTTTTTTTGTGAATAATGAGGGCGGTTCCCTTCACTAGTGGAAAATACATGTAGCATCCAAATGATGAAAATGGGCAATAAAATCAAAACAATCAAAATTGTATGTGTGTTGCTGTATGGTGTTTTAAAGCCTTGCATTCAACAATTTTTCAGTCGTATCATGACGGTGTCCACTTGAGACAATATTCTAAGTGCTGCCACACTGGAGTATCATGTGGCAGACACATGGTTTGATACCCCACCCAATCACATTATAATGTACCATTTTATGTGGGTGGGTGAGGAGTCAAACTCACAAACCTAGATTGATAGTCAGACTGAACGTATATGCCCAGCCTCCATAATGTACCGAGCGCAAGAGCTGTTGAACAGTCAGACGGCATATGACAGATGGACAATCTAGATAATAATCCTTGAAGGTATGATGGTCTGAGAGTGTTAATTGATAGAGGACTTCCATTTGTTTATACACACCTCCAAGATCTCCAAAAGAATTCTTCAGTGTTAAATCAAGTATACTGTTTTCTTTCAAAATACAGTTTGCCCCCATATAAACCTCACCCCCCTTTAATTTCTACGAAAAATAAAATGACATTGCCCCTGTCGAAGTAAATTTTTAAGCAAAATACATTTGTAAATAGATCTGCCTCATTACAAGCAGCGTGTTTTACGACATTTTAAATGACTTAATACAAAATACCCCAACAAATGGACGAGTGTGGTGGGGATCAAACCCACAACTCATGGGTCTGGTGGGGATCTAACCCACAACACATGATTTTGGTGGTGATCAAACCCACAACACATGGGTCTGGTGGAGATCAAACCAACAACACATGGGTCTGGTGGGGATCAAACCCACAACATATCTGTCTGGTTGGGATCAAACCCACAACACATGGGTCTGGTTGGGATTAAACCCACAACACATGGGTGTGGTTGGGATCAAACCCACAACATATGGGTCTGGTTGGGATCAAACCCACAACACATGGGTCTGGTTGGGATCAAACCCACAACACATGGGTCTGGTGGGGATCAAACCCACAACATATGGGTCTGGTTGAGATCAAACCCACAGCACATGGGTCTGGTGTGGATCAAATCAACACTTGAGTCTGGTGGGGATCAAACCAACAACACATGAGTCTGTTCGGGATCCAACCCACAGATTCTAAATGTGATTCTCTACCACTTGCCTATGTACTTTAAACACCTGAGCTGAGTTGTTCAAAGCCCTGTTACCTCTGTTAACTTAAAACTCTCTCAGTTGAAATACTATATGCTCGATATGTTCATTTTGTTACCAAAGCCAGCAAATTTTTCAGCTAGAAAGTAATATATCTCACTACTATGATACAAAAATTCTTCTGGACAAGGCATTGAAAAACAGTGCTTTGAACAACTTGGCCCAGTAGTCTCAATTGTACAAATGCTACAAATTCTAAATAAGCACAGTCTTGTTACATATTTATACTGAAGAAAAGTACCGGATGCAGGAAGAATGAATGAACGACTGATGTATGAATGAATGAACAAACAACAAATAAATGTTTTACGGCACCTATCTGCACATTAATAGACATCTACATGTAATATTAAAAAGAAAGAAAAGATGTTAATATTGTCACTATGTTTTACTCACTCAGATACTAATAAATATGAATAAGTAAACTTGGAGTCTGAGTACAAAAGAAATACAAGTTCTTAAAAACTAACAGTGTTCATGCTTACCATATACCCCTAAAAAAATGCCCCCACTCCATCTATTTTTATGGAAAATAAAATAACTTAACCCATAAAAGTTGATCTTTAACAGGGTTTCCACTGGCCCGATTTTATTTTTGGGCCACCATAAAACGAAAAAAAAAGTATGCGTGGGGGAGGGTTCAGAAGGGGGGGTTTTCCCCCTGTCGTCCGCCATTTTTTGTTTAGCTATATTGATATACACTATTTCAAGCATATTTAGCACTTTTATGGTGTGTTATGTCTTTGACTGAATTTTGAATTAATCGAAATAAAATGCCTCATTGCTGCCTGCCTGGTATGTAAAGTATTTTACAGACACTTTAGACAAAATTTAAATTTTTGATTTCTCGGACCCAAATAGACACCTACCCTTTAAGAGTGTTTATTAGGAGTATACGGTATGTGAGCATTTGTATTTTCAGTTTACATGTATTAATATAAGTTGTCAAGCAGCTGTGTTAATATTTGAAGATTTAGTATGATTATACATGTATATTATTATATTTATTATTTATAAGGATTAGTGCAAATAAGTCAAAGTCAAACATATATTATATAGTAAAGCAACACCCATACTTCAAAAAAACATTGTGTTGTATTTAATGGTATGAGACTCCATTATAATAATTGTTCAATCATGCTATAGTATTGTCTGTAAATCAGACGGTATAGTTACAAGGTACCAGCAGTATAATGAAACAAGATACACCACCTAGTCACATTATACTATGCCGTCACATTATACTATGCCATGTCCAGTCACATCATACTATACCCTGCCAATTAAAATTATACTATGTCATACCCAGTCACATTATACTATGCCCCCATCCCAGTCACATCATACTATACCCTGCCAATCAAAATTATAATATGTCCCGCCCATTCATATTAATCTATACCCCATCCAGTCACATTATACTATGCCCCAGCCATTAATATAATAAAAAAAATTATACTGTACTCCACCTAGTCACATTATAGTATGCCCCACCCAATCCCATTATACCATATCCCACCCAGTCACATTATATATGTACCATACCCCACCCAGTCATTTCATACCATATCCCACCCACTGACAAATACTAGAAGCATGACTGTTTAGAACATGCCTAGAACTGTATTATTCAAGTTGAGAAACTATAGTGCAATTATACAATGTAGCTACTGATACTACTCTGAAAATAGCAAAGTCAAGCAAAACACAATTAAAACAAAATTAGATAATATATTAGCCATACATCCATTATAATTATATTCGCCTAGTATTGGACCTTTGTAAGTTATAATAAAAAACAAGAAATGTCACTAATAAGTGTCACATGTTCCCAAAATGGTCTGTAAAAATAATGATACATTTTATAACAGGTAGCAATTTAAATGTATCCATGAATTTTCAGAGAAATGGACTGACATTTCAGTCTAGACACGCAATGTCATGTCTTTTACATTAAAGTGTGACCTTGACCTTTGTGTAACCTTGACCTTGACATCTGATGTAAAGGTCTGGGTATTTCAACAGGTAAATGAAGGGGACACATAATCATGACATGTTGATCACTTGTGTCAAGCTATTTTAAATGCCCTCCATTAAGACAAAGTTACAGACATGAAATATCAAACAAACTGAAAGTATGACCTTGACCTTTGAGGTAAGGTTCTGGGTCTTAAACGTGAAATGTCATCGTCATGTTGATCAATTGAGCCAAGTGGTTTTGAAATCCATCCTTGTATGATAAAGTAACAGATCAGACTTGAAATCTCAAACAGACTTAAAGTGTTGTCAAACAAACTCAAAGTGTGACCTTGACCTTTGAGGTACGGGTCTGGGTCTTATGTGCGACATGTCATCATCTCATATTGTTGAACTGAGCCAATTTAAAGACAAGTTTATAGACCAGACACGAAATATCAAACAAATTGAAAATGTGACCTTGACCTATGAGGAAAGGTTCTGGGTCTTACTAGTGACATTTAATCATGTCATGTTGATCAACTGAGCCAAGTGTGTTTGAAATATATCCATGTATGACAAAGTTAAAGACCAGACACGAAATCTCACACAGACAAGTGTTGCAAAACAAACTCAAAGCATGACCTTAACCTTTGAGGTATGGGTGTTGGTCTTATGAGCAATACAACATCATGTCATGCTGATGAAATGAACCTAGTTTGTTTTTTAAACATATTCATCGGTGACAAAGTTACAGGCTTGACGAGAAATCTCAAACAGACTGAAAGTGTTGTCAAACAAATTCATCGGTGACAAAGTTACAGGCTTGACGAGAAATCTCAAACAGACTGAAAGTGTTGTCAAACAAAGTTAAAACTGTGACCTTGACCTTTGAAGTGGGATTCTGGGTGTTACACGTGACACATCGTCATGTAATAGTAATCATTTGTAGCAAGTATTTATAAAATCCATCTATGCATGACAAAGTTAAAGGCCAGACACGAACTATTGGATGGAAAGACGGACACTGCAATATGCCACCCAAAAATTGTTTTTGTTGGGGCATAAAAACAGTTGAACTTTTAGCTTTTAGTGTGGAGATGATACGTTTTCTCTTCACATATCACTAAAACAAAACATTATTGTTGTCTCATCTCACAAGACTGAATCATTGTACATGTACATGTACCAGTACAGATAAGCATGTCTCTATCACAGAACCACACAACACAATAATGTTACAACGCAAAATGGCACAATACAGTAAATAGCACTACAGCAATACAAGAACACTGTGTCACACATGATTGTTTGAAATAATAAAGGGTCCTCCATCGCTGAGTGTTGTATGGTACTACATGTAACTGTCTCAATATCACCTACTCTCACCGCTGAGGCCGTGGGTTAGATCCCACCTCTGTTCATAAAACTTCCTGAGAAAGTCTGACAGTTACTTGCGAAAACACAGTAGACTTACTTAGATTGATTCTGAGATCATCCCTTGCTAATAAAACTGGATATGCCACAATATATCATGTGTTATGTGTAAAAATGTGGTAAACACTATTGTAAAATAATAATAATAAAAATAAATAATATAATAATATAATAATTTATAATACCATCATGTTATCAACGACGCTACATAAGGTGGGTTACAAAGAACACAAGTCTTACACAAAATTCAAGATAAAAAAATAAACAATTTTACAAAGGGAAGAGGTCAAAGAACTACATGAATTCAAATAAAATATCAGATAATGATTCCAACTCCAATTTCCACGCCACAACACTACACCTAAAAAAACAACAAAAAAAACACATCATTTTTTTGTTTAAAAAAAAAAAGACAATTACAATTGTTACAATTCATACAGCAATTTTGATTAACTTTCACACTATTTCTGAAAACTACATAATTTTATCTAAGAACTTTTTTTAAGAATTTCTATTCTACATGTGATTTCAGGAATAGCGTGAAATTACTAGTCATATTATTATGTTAATAATGGCTGAAATAATTATGAAGTTTCAGATATTCGTACTTGGAAATTAATATCTTCATACGGTTATGCATACTAGACCAGTTATGCATACAAAACCAGTTATACATACTATACTGATTATGCATACTAGACCAGTTATGCATACAAGACAAGTTTTGCATACTAGACTGGTTATGCATACAAGACCAGTTATGCATACAATACCAGTTATGCATAATAGACCAGTTATGCATACTAGACTGGTTATGCTTACAAGACCAGTTATGCATACTAGACAAGTTATGCATACTAGACCAGTTATGCATACAAGATCAGTTATGCATAATATAGCACTTATGCATACTAGACTGGTTATGCGTAATAGACAAGTTTTGCATACTAGACTGGTTATGCACACTAGACCGAAGGAAAGTGTTAAGATTGATTTGATGAATTACAGATGTTGTATTTCATAACAGATCTGAAGAGTTCCCTGTGTTACAAGAAGAATTCCCGAAGAAAAGTTACCTGGGGAACTTATAAGATACAGTGTGAATTTCAATGTTACCATATTACCATAGAGTGGTCTAGTACCATAGAAAAATTAACAACCAGTATATACATTAGATACAAGAATTAGTCTCGAAAGATCTGAACAGAATACCAGACAAATGTCTCCACATGTAACACTTTCTTGATAAAGAGATAAACTCAACTTTTACAAGTTTTATACCAGAATAACATATCTTTTAAATGTATACCTTTTCCCAAATGGCATATTTTATAAAAAGTTGTTTAATCTAACTCTGAGAGATAAAATTAGGTCATGGGTCATTGAAATGAAGGTCACAAATAATGACCATTTTGGATGGCAATGTTGTTTTTTGTTATAAATATGTGTGGAGGAAAGTTGCAGGGCAACTAGGATAAAGGACAAGAGCTATCGGAGGGACAGCGCGCGTGACTATTCGAATATTTGTCACAGAAGTACAAATTTGATTGAGACTGATGACAAATCCAAGCAAATAAGATTTATCTAACTTACAAAATTGACAAAATTGAGTAGGTCTTATAACTGTAATATCTTGAATGAAGTTGTATGCTTGCATGCAAACCTTTAACCAAAATTCTAAGTCAAACAAGGGCAATAATTTGCATTATATTCATGCAAGAATGATCTTACTTAGTTACTGTAGTAGGGCTGATGACTGGGAAGGCTCGTGTAAAGTTTCAATCAAATACATTGAGTTTGTTGGTGAGATATAGACTTGATGGTACTTGCACGCAAAACTTTAACCAGACTTTCTAAGTCAAACAAGGGCAATAATTTGTATTATATTCATGCAAGAGTTATCTAACATCGTTTCTGTAGTATGTTTGATGACTAGGAAGGCTTGTGTAAAGATTCAAGTCAATACATGCATTCTTTATTGAGATATGGTTTTGATGGTACTTGCATGCAAAACTTTAACCAGATTTTCTAAGTCAAACAAGAGCAATAATTTGCATTATATTCATGCAAGAGTTATCCAACTTAGTTACTGTAGTAGGGTTGAAGACTAGGAAGGCTTGTACAAAGTTTCAATCAAATACATTGAGTGGTTGGTGAGATATAGACTTGATGGTACTTGCAGCAAAACTTTAACCATAATTTCTAAGTCAAACGAGGGCAATAATTTGCATTATATTGATGCAAGAGTTATCTAACTTAGTTATTGTAGTAGGGTTGATGACTAGGAAGGCTTGTGTAAAGTTTCAAGACAATACATGCAATGGTTACTGAGATAGGGACTTGTATGCAAAACTTTCACCAGAATTTCTAAGTCAAACAAGTGCAATAATTTGTATTATATTCATGCAAGAGTTATCTATCTTAGTTATTGTAGAAGGGTTGATGACTATGAAGGCTTGTACAACGTTTCAAGGCAATACATGCAACGGTTACTTAGATAGGGACTTGAATGCAAAACTTTAACCAAGGTATGACGCCGAGGCTGGCGCTGACACCTGGGTGAGTAGAATAGCTCTCTTTATTCTCTGAATAGTCCAGATAAAAATGAGACAAAAACACACTACAGACTTTCTCTTATTAGGCCGTGGCATTCATCATAGCAACATGTGTCATAGCAACATGCACCATGAAACATGGTGCCTTTGTCTGTATTTTGTTCACAACTTGAATGAATGTTTCTCAAGAACATGGAGATTACCTTCAAACTGTTTCGATATCTCTGACAAAATGAAAAGTAGAAAAACAATATTACAAATATACTTCAAATAAAATACTACCGTTTAATCCTCATACAGTTCTTAATATATAATCAAAATCAAGAGTTTCTGTTAACTGCTCCAGAGGGTATCAGTGCTTGCAAAATGATGTTACAGCACTGTAAATAACTACAGTCAAACCTGTGTAAGTGATCACCTTTATTGAGCAGCCACTTGTCTAAGCAGCTATATTAACTGTTTACCATACCTATGCTTTCATAACACATTAACCTATATTAAGCAAAACCTGTCTTAAAAGGCCACTTTTGCTCCTTGCTCTGACTGCCTGCTCAAAAAAGGTTTGACTGTAATTGATAGTTCTTCAAAAAAACAAGAACTAGAAATATCACTGCAGTTGATAAATGCTCCCAGATGGGGCACTGACACAATTATTGCACCCTTTTGCTGCCCGCTTAGACACAGTGAACCAATGAGAGTAACAGATGTGTGTGTTTGACGCTCGAAAGACACTACTATAATTTTGAATTTTATTAGGGCTAAGGAATATTGTCTGCCAAGGAATTGAGCACACAAAGGGCCATAAAACATTAAAATAAATTAGCCGAGCAGAACATGCTGATGATATGCACAATTAGGCTTGGTGCCAGTCACTTTTGTGGAGTGTCATTGAATTCCAGCCAATGGTTGCCAAGAAACGTAACCACAATAAAATATCTGAAAAATTCAAAGGGCCATAACTCATAGGCTTGGTATCAATCATTTTTGTGAAGTGTCAATGAATCCAGCTAACGGTTTCCAAAAAAATGTGACCACAAAAATATGTCTGAAAAATTCAAAGGGCCATAATGCATTGAAAAAAATTATTCGCATGCAACATGCCGACGAAATGCACAACTACGCTTGGTACCAGTCACCCATGTGAAGTTTCAATGAATTCCGGCCAATGGTTGCCAAGAAATAGTGATCATAAAAATTGTCCACCGACAGACGGATGGACAAACCAGCCAACAAGCGGAACTCCTATATAGCCCTCATAATATATATAAAGGAAGCTTCATATACGATGGTAGAAAGCACTAAAAGATGCCTTTGGACACTTCTAATATAGACACCTTTGGACATCTCTAATATAGATGCCTTTGGACACCTCTAATATAGACGCCTTTGGACATCTCTAATATAAATGCCTTTTGACATCTCTAATATAAATGCCTTTGGACACCTCTAATATAGACGCCTTTGGACACTTCTAATATAGACACCTTTGGACACCTCTAATATAGATGCCTTTGGACATCTTTAATATAGATGCCTTTGGACACTTCTAATATAGACGCCTTTGGACATCTCTAATATAGATGCCTTTGGACACTTCTAATATAGACGCCTTTGGACATCTCTAATATAAATGCCTTTGGACATCTCTAATATAAATGCCTTTGGACACCTCTTATATAGACGCCTTTGGACACTTCTAATATAGACACCTTTCAACACCTCTAATATAGATGCCTTTGGACATCTTTAATATAGATGCCTTTGGACACTTCTAATATAGACGCCTTTGGACATCTCTAATATAGATGCCTTTGGACACCTCTAATATAGACGCCTTTGGACACCTCTAATATAGATGCCTTTGGGCACCTCTAATAAAGACACCTTTGGACACCTCTAATATAGACGCCTTTGGACACCTTTAATATAGACGTCTTTGGGTACCTCTAATATACACACCTTTGGACACCTCTAATATAGACGCATTTAGACACCTCTAATATAGACGCCTTTGAACACCTCTAATATAGACGCCTTTGGACAACTCTAATATAAATGCTTTTGGACACTTCTAATATAGACGCCTTTGGACACTTCTAATATAGACACCTTTGAACATCTCTAATATAGACGCCTTTGGACACCTCTAATATAGACGCCTTTAGACACTTCTTATATAGAAGACTTTTGAATTATTGGGTGAATTATGTTTATATTAACTGGTAGAGTGGAAAACAGTGCAGGAAGAGTTCAGATTGCTCATTACTAGTAATCTGAACTCTTCCTGCACTGTTTTCAAAGGCCTTCTATGATTGGTGCGGGAAAACACGTATCTATGGAGTAAAGGGTTAAATAATTGTCTGTTAACACTCAATGGCATAAAAATTATGTTTAATTTTTAAACAAAATTAAAGCTGTTTATATTAGGCACTGCTATTACTGCATAAACAAACTCTGCTATCATAGGAATGTCTTGTTATTTCAAACATTTCAATGTTCAATTGTTTTTTTTTTTTCTTTCAATATTTGGCGTCACTGAAATTTATGCCGTCGACAGCTCATAGACGATCAGTTAACCTAACCACCTTTTCCTGCTTTCCCGGAAGGTAAACCAGTACTCAAGCACACCCATCTCCACAAGTAACTGATAAATTTAAATTTTAATTGGCAGTGAGAGATGAATGACAATGAGATGCAATGCCACTCACCAGGGAGACTGTGGCTGGCAAGGGAAGCAAGACCACTGGATGGTTAGTCATCCCTGGTTCTTTTACAAGACTTGTGTAAAGCACCAATACATGGAACCTCGATTTTTGTTAAAGTCTCATCCGAAAGACTGATTAGTATTTTTAAGTTGGAGGAGCAGGGGATTGAATCTGCAACTGGGTTTGCAGTTCAAGGCCTTAACCACCTGACCACTAATCTGCTCTGCTACCAACTGAGCTAACCATATGCTTACCTTATTTGTCATTCTTATACCTTATATAATATGAACAGTAATTATTGATGTTTGAACATGACAATTTCCAATCAAACATCATAACATTCACCACCAGATTCAGTGGTGTGTAGGGTTTTTTTGGTCTGAGGCTAGTCCCAAAAACCACAGTACCAATGCTGGATTTTTGATGATATCCATTTTTGGCTAGTTGCCAACTTAAAATTGCGAAGTACTTCTCAATAAGAATGAATGCGCGTGAAATGTAGTTCAAAGTTGTCAACTCTTGGATCAAAATTAACTGCATTAAAAGCCTTAAGATCATGACTATTTAGCAAAAAGTACCACATAATAATGTTTAAATGATTTTGAAAGACTTTATACTTAAATGACCCATTGGCAGTTTAACAACTCTGTAAAAGCAATTGCACTACGTCACTAAGTAAGCAGTCATATGCTTAAAATAGTAACAGGCATCACATTGCTTTTTGGTCTCTTCTGTATGATATTAACAATATCAAACAATAAATACATAAAAATACATACAATTCATTTTTTTTATTCCTTTTATATATATAATTTTTCTGCTCCTAGCTTACTTCTCTACCAAGCCATATGCAGGCCCAGGCTTTTATTATATTTCCTTACCACTTTTCAAAGCAATAATCTTGAAAACTTGAACCATGTCTGATTTTTTTCCATATTCAAGGTATCCATATTCAAGGTATCCATATTCAAGGTATGGTAAACCTGGACCCCCATCTCTAGTTGGCCATTTGCTGTATCAATCTTCACCAGTAATGGTGTAAAACATGCTTGCTCATTTTACATTGTGCTTTTTTGGATAACAACTGAGGTGGGTTTATGCTTTAATGTCTTACATGAATTTGTTGGAAACAAAACAAAATCCAGTGAAAAAATAATATTATCTAATATTAGTAAACTAAAGAATATATCAAGAATCATGCTATGTTTTGAGGATTTACAGTCAATGCAAATTAACTGAAACAAGTTCAGTTTCCCGTGCAAAAAGCAAATACCTTCTCTGCATTTTCCTGAAAAATCATAAAGGGACTTTGTTGAATTTTGAAGAAAATTATATAAATGATTATAATTATATCTTAAAACTGAATTTTCAACTAAAAGTCTAAAAGGTAATTCAGAGGTTCATGCGCCTTTGAAAATACAAAATTAAAGTATTCAAAATCATCCGATTTATCTAGAAACATCATATCTAATCCTACATGTTAATCTGTCTTAATACCCCCACTCACACTCAGCCATGTTCCCGCTACGTCCTCAAAAAATTGGGTGGACACAGTAAGAACTTGTACAACATAGTAGGAACACAGTAGAAACAGATAAGGATGTGGAATGGTCTCCATGGACGTGGAGAACGTGGTCAAACGTTGAGCATGTTAAAAAAAATGTAGTGAGGACGAGGTCGAATCAGGATGCAGTAAGAACTTAATAAGGATGTAGTAATGACGGCATTGACATAGTTTCAACGTAACTAAAACCTAGTAGGGACTTCATTGATGTAGTACAAGCGTGGCTCTGATGGGAAAGATTGCATGGTGTTCTCGCTGGGTTGTAAACAAGGTAAGCATGTGTTAAGTGCGTGTTGAGATCTGATTGGTCATAGTAAAAACGTAGTCAGAAATCATTAGGTGGGTGTGCGTGGTAAGAAATTAGTGGGGAGTTGTTAGATACAGTGAGCAGTTGGCAGGGACATAGTATGAACTTGAAAATTGAACATTTTTCCATTTTGACCACATCCCTGTTGCATTCATCGAAATTTTCAGGACGAAGTGTGGTCTTCATGGTCTAGGTCGGAGTGTAAGGGGGGCATTAAAGCCCCAACTGCCATATAAAAGCCGCAAGATGTTACTGGGGCAGGCTTAATATAATTTAGTACATGATTCAAATCAAAGAACTCTTTTTCAAAATTTCAGTCATTAATGCATTTTTTTGTTATAATGTTGCATACTACTAGATTTGTCTTAATACATTAAATTGGCAAAGAAAAATGTTAACTTCAACTGCTAAAACTTTGAAATTTGAGGGAGATGCAATCCACACACACGGATCTGTGTTAATTCACCATCAGCAGATAGCCTAGTGTAGCGTTGTAATTTCATAGTCTCCTCTTACAAATATTTTCTACCCTGGCAGTATAAGTTGGGGATTTAAGCTGGCTTACAGAGGTCACTGTTTTATTGTGGTACTGAACACACAATTTTGAATTTTCATCATAATGAACAAAATTCGCTTTTATGTATGTGAAATTTCTGCCAACATGACATGTCATGGTGCAAAAGCAATTATGGTGCTAATATTATGCAAATTGGTGCTTTTTAGCTCTGCCCAGGAGCAATTTAATGTTTTTTCATTGTGATATGGAATGCAGTTCATATACTGAGCTAATTGTTAATGTTAAAACTGATCCATTAAAATAGTTATTAGAAATGGGACTGCTTAAGCAAGGTGAACACAAGCACAGGTACTGTATCTTCATTTTAGTTTCGGCATCTTTTTAAGATTTGAAAGAATACCTAAACGGAAAGTAAAAATACTACTAAAAAAAATAAAATGCCTAAAAAGTTTGCTGAAATATTACTCCCATTGTCAAAGATTTTCAAGAACACTTTTCTTTTTGGATCTAAGCGTGTGTATTTACTTATTTATAAATAATTTTCTGTCTTTCACTAAACACAGAAAAACATGAAAAGGCCATTTAGCTGGCAACAAAATATAAAGGCGCAGATATTTTTCTAACTTCTGGCAAATTATCAAAATCAAAATGGAAGCAGTAGCGAAATTAAGACTTACATCTGAGTTGCGTTTCACAAAAAATAGGTCATAAATGTGAAGCATCATAATAAGTTATTCATCAATTTTTCTACACGTGAAATGCACGCCTGAGCACAATTAGTATAAGTGATGAAGGGACTATATGCATTACTGCTAATAGCTTCTTATAATGACTACACAAGCCATAACAGCAGTAAAAAAGCTAGTGATGGCCAACCAGGCTAAAATCTTCATTAATCATAAGTTGTATTCAAACAATTAATCAATCAATTACTGATTACACCATCTATTTGTAGTCATTATAGTACTTGCATTTTTTTTCTCCAAAAATGTTTCTTTGTCATGAGCAATAACACCATCAAGTTGTACATAATTCCATATATTGAAAAAAAAAACAATACAATTTGAACAGCAGCAGGAATGAAGATGAAATAATATTTAAGCCTTTTCTGAAAAATTAACAATGCAAGTGGATACAAAGTTTGTTTTATTAATTAAATAAAGTGGAATTTTTTCATTATCTTTAATTGTAATTGAAGTAATTGAAGTCAAAACTGATCAATTATTGATTACTACCAATCACTTGGCCATCACTATTATAAATATAGTACATGTATAATCAATATCTGGGCATGCTGATTATCATTTGTAAAGTATTACTGCAGCTATTAACTGCAGTCATACCTGTAAACTATGGTTATTGAACAATGATCAGGGCTCCAGATAAGCTATTCTTCAAATGAGTATTTTACCCCTTAAATTAGTATGCAATGCTTATTTTCAAAATGTTAAGGGTAAAAATGAACATTCTTATCAAAATGCCATTTAAAACAAACTAATCAACACTGAAATTGAGAATAACAAATGCTTATTTTACCCCGTATTTTAAATTTCAATGCTTTATTAAAAAATTCTTAAATACCCCAACTAGTGCTTATCTGGAGCACTGGATCCAACTAGTGCTTATCTGGAGCACTGGATGAATAAAAACTACTTTCTGAAGTAGAGTTTGTCAGATCATAATTATGATCTGCCTGCCTTATTTAGACTCACATAATATTATCATAAATTCAATGCATTCAGTCACATGTATAAACATGCTTTAATACAGATTTGACATAATCTTGTGTTTAATTCATACCACAAGCCCCGCCTTCGTCTATGAAGCCCCGCCTACTGTGATATACCTACCATCTCCATTGCTTCCTCGTAACTGCCTCGTCTTTCTGGCAGGTAGCTGTCTCTGTCAGCCTGCATTTTCAGCACCACGGCAATCTCGTCTGGAGACAATCCTTCTGCTTCACCATGACCTTCAATATCACCATGGTAACAACTAGTTTATATCAACTCAATTTAGCTTGATTGCAAAGACAGCTCAGAGCTTATATGAATTAAGTCTACTTCCTGGGTAGATCCAGTACTTAATGTTGTTTTTAGAGGTAATCTGATCAAGTATGGGACCAAACCTGCTACCTCTGGAATGACCAACACTCTAGCTACTGAACTACTACCCAGTGTGATGGTAATAATTAGGAAATAATTATAATAATTTTTTTGGAAAATATGTTTCCTTCTTTAAAAGACGTATTGCCAGCTGCCATTAACAATAATTTCTATATCTGATACATCAATAAATGCAATTACAATATCTAATGTTTAAATATTAGTTAACATATTTATCTACATGTACTTGGATCAAGGCTTTATAAAACTACAAGAGTTATTAAGCCATCCTGTTAAGATCTGTGATGTTGATTTTATTTATTTTGCGAAAAATAGATAAAGACTGAGGCCCAGTCTATGACATTTTTAAGCCGACTACAAAAGTTTTACAAATGCATAGCCTGACTATTTCTATCTGAGCAAGATTTTGGGAGAAATTTATGTAGCTTCTTTGCTAAAACTGGATAAAATTACGATTAAATGATAATAATTTAGATAAAAAAACTTAATGTAAAGTTTAGGTCTTCTGTTATTTACAGACTATAAAAATTTAAATCGGACTGTAATTTTGGAATGTCTTAAGTCCAAAAGATTATAATCCTGAAAATTTTTGGCAGACTTTATTGAATTAGACTAGTTTTCCCCGTAAGCCTTGTAAGATATGTAAGGAGGTCTTACAAGAATAGCAACATTAGAGGGAAATAAGATTTCATTGCGACTACTGAAGTTGCAAGATAAACACCTTACCTTCTTCAGCAGGGTCTCTTCCATCGGCAGGTTGTGAGTCATCAGTTTGATCTACAACAAGAAATTGTCACCAAGTTTCAGCATTAAAAAATTTCCGAGATATTGAGTAAGTATAAAAAACTGTCCTACTTGGACTTGATCCTCTGTCCTGACCTTTGAGGAAAGGTTCTGGGTTTTGCATGCGACACCTAATTATGTCATGTTGATCAACTGAGCCTAGTGTTTTTAAAATTTATCCATCTATGATAAAGTTACAAACCGGACACGAAATCTCAATCAGACTGAGTGTCATAACACAAATTGTGACCTTGACCTTTGAAGTGGGAGTCTGGGTGTAACGGGCAACAAATCTTCATGTTCAATTGATCATTTGTAGCTAGTATTAACAAAATCCATCTATGCATGACAAAGTTACAGGCCAGCCAAGAAGTGTTGTCAAACAAACTCAAAGTGTGACCTTGACCTTTGAGGTACACATGTGGGTCTTACTTGTGACACATTGTAATGTCATGCTGATAAATTGAGCAAAGTGTTTTTGAAATTGATCAATAGGTTACAAAGTTTCAGACCGGACACAAAATCTCAATCAGACTGAAAGTGTCATCAAACAAAGTTTAATTTTGACCTTGACCTTTGCAGTGGGATTCTGGGTGTAACATATGACACATCGCCATGTTATGTTGATCATTTGTAGCTAGTATTAACAAAATCCATTAATGCATGACAAAGTTACCGGCAAGACACGAAATCTCAAACAGACTGAAAGTGTTGTCAAATAAACTCAAAGTGTGACCTTGACCTTTGAGGTACAGGTATGGGTCATACTCGCGACACGTCGTCATGTTCAGTTGATCATTTGTAGCAAGTATCATTAAAATCCATCTATGCATGACAAAGTTACAGGCCAGCTAAGAAGTGTTGTCAAACAAACTCAAAGTGTGACCTTGACCTTTGAGGTACACATGTGGGTCTTTCTTGTGACACATTGTAATGTCATGCTGATGAATTGAGCAAAGCATTTTTGAAATTGATCAATAGGTTACAAAGTTTCAGACCGGACACAAAATCTCAATCAGACTGAAAGTGTCATCAAACAAAGTTTAATTTGATCATTTGTAGCAAGTATCATTAAAATCCATCTATGCATGACAAAGTTACAGGCCGGACACGAAATCTCACACAGACTGAAAGTGTTGTCAAACAAACTCAAATTGTGACCTTGACCTTTGAGGTACGGGTGTGGGTCTTACTCACGACACGTCGTCATGTTATGTTGATCATTTGCAGCAAGTATCATTAAAATCCATTTATGCATAACAAAGCTACAGGCCGGACACTAAATCTCACACAGACAGAAAGTGTTGTCAAGCAAACTCAAATTGTGACCTTGACCTTTGAGATATGGGTGTGGGTCTTACTCGTGACACAAAGTCATGTTATGTTGATCATTAGTAGCAAGTATCAACAAAATCCATCTATGCATGACAAAGTTACAGGCTGGACACAAAATACCGGACGGAAGGATGGACAGATGCTGCGATTACTATATGCCATCCCAAAATTTTTTGAGGAGGCATAAAATGCAAAAGTTTAACCTGGGTGTCTACAGACGAAAATTTAAGTCCAAAAGGGCCATAACTCTGCCGAAATGCAACCCAGAGTTATGGTTCTTGTCTCTGTGTGTTTCAATGATGATGGTGAACATACATGCGAAGTTTTATTCATATCCAATGAGTGGTTGCATAGATATCTTACGTGATAAAAATCTTTAACCTGAAAAATTAAGTCAAAAAAGGGCCATAACTGTGCCAAAATGCAACCCAGATTTATGGTTTTTATCTTTGTGTGTTTCAATGATGATGGTTAACACACATGCAAAGTTTCATTCATATCCAACGAGTGGTTGCATAGATATCTTACCTGATAAAAAACTTTAACCTGAAAAATTAAGTCCAAAAAGGGCCATAACTGTGCCAAAATGCAATCCAGAGTCATGGTTTTTGTCTCTGTGTGTTCCAATGATGATGGTGAACACACATGTGAAGTGTCATTCAAATTCAAATCCAATGAGTGGTTGCATAGATATCTTAAACTTAAACGCAACTAAACGCAAAGTTTAACCTGGGTGTCCAAGTCCAAAAAGGGCCATAACTGTGCCAAAATGCAATCCAGAGTTATGGTTCTTATATCTGTGTGTTCCATTGATAATGGTAAACACACATGCAAAGTTTCATTGACATCCAATGAGTGATTGCATAGATAACTGAAACTTAAACGCAAAAATTTAACCTGGGTGTCTACAGACGCCGCCGCCGCCGAGGTCATGACAATAGCTCTCTTTGGACTTCGTCCCGGCGAGCTAAAAAGGGCAGCATTGTGTGTGGGGGGTCTTGGTTGGGCTAGGGCAGGTAGCTGATGGTCAGGGAACAAGGGGCCTGGCATATCCAAACAATGATACAAAGTATTTCCCATCTACAATGTATGATCTATTTATCAATCTGGATACATTTACATGTACAATGTACATGTAAAAGTGATAAAAGTGTTATGTTTTATGAGCCCAAAACTGTTATTGAATGACAGTTTTCGGCTCATGAAACATAACACTTTTAACCCGATAATGCAAGTATTAACCAAGTCCATTAAATAGGTCGAGGTCAGTGATGTTAACTTCTTTGAAATTGATGGTGATCAGTTTACAGAATCAATAGTATAACTGAAAAAAAATCCAAACAGAGCTAAACAAAAAACTTAACCTAGTAAAGTTTTAGAGCCAAAGGTTTGGAAATTTAGGTAAGTTAGCTATATGGATACATTGTTTATATAAATAATATGATTGTGTTTATGAAGTTTAGTCATCAAAACATAAGTAGTTTGTTCAGAAACAGAGAAAAAGCTGAGATAAACATAAAACTTTAACCAAATCCGAGCTAAACAAAAAACTTAAACCTAATGTTTTAGAGCCCAAAGTATGGAAATTTAGGTAAGTTAGCTCTATACATTGTTTCTTGCTATCCAGACAGAAAGTTTTGCACTTTATTCATATATACTACAGATCTGTGGTTACCTGCAGATGTGTCCAACCTGTAATCAGGAGCGGCAACTGCCTCATCATATGATGGTGGTGGGGGGGTTGGACTTGTTGAGGGGTCATCCTTCCCTTCACCCACTAGTCTGTCAGATCTACATTCAAGGTACGCTGGAACTGGCATAGACCGACTCGATCGCACAGACCCTGTATCGTCTGGTACCTCATTATCAGCATCACCATCTATGATTTCATGGACCATTCCCAGGATGCTTCTGTGTGGAGCAGGCTCTTCTTCACCTTCCGTGGCTATGTATAAGGCAAAGAATATCCATTATTTTCTTTGACATGAAACTTGTAATACCATATTTTTGGTAAGTAATTTTGCTGGAATGAGGCAGCTTTACTGGTGGGGGAAGACCTCAGAATGAATCTGAGTAGAAAACACTATCCTTCTTCAAGCTTTCTCCCATAAAGTTTTGGAGGGATCAGGACTCAAACCTGCAACCTTAACAATGACAGGCAAGTGATCTTGATATGGCGCCTTAGACCACTTGGCCAAGGAGGATCTGTTTGCTTGATTTAAATAAAAGGGAGGAATGTTAAATACTGTACTCAAAGACAGTCAGCTGACACCACTAGAGCATTAGACCCATGCTTGACCTTTACCATGATGTCCTCTACTTTAGATATCATTAATCACTGCAAAATGCAACTATTTTTTTTACTAAGCATAAAGGATTAAAAGGTGATACATCTATGATTACCTGGGACCTGGGATGTACATACATACGCATCAAATGAATAGTTAAGTGTTCTAAGAACTGTTCAACATTGTGCTTTTATATGTATTACACCCCAGCCACTAAATTACAAGTTATGACTTTTAACACAAACCTGTTATCATGCACATAACCATGAAATCACCCCTACCCATCCCATCACCCAACCCCTACCAATCC
The DNA here is from genome assembly GCA_029582155.1 of Panopea generosa. NCBI lineage: Eukaryota > Metazoa > Mollusca > Bivalvia > Adapedonta > Hiatellidae > Panopea > Panopea generosa. The sequence continues at coordinate 9,653,917 of CM055911.1, forward strand.
CGTCCCTATCTCAGACTTATGTTTACACATATGACACAACAACAATCTCACCTGTGATGAAGCTGGTTTCCACATCTTCAGACTCTAAGCTGGGAAGCGATCCTGTTCCAGAGGCTATAAAAAAACACCATATGTATATTAGACTGTTTTGAGCAATTTAAATGCATAGTGTAAATTAGTGATGTGATATATTGTTAAAGACATTGATATACAGTCAAACTTGTATATGGGGTTACCCTATTAAGCAGCCACCTGTCTTAAGTAGCCACAAATTTGCTATGTCCCATTTTTATGCATTCAGAGCAAATTAACCTGTATAAAGCAACAACCTGTCTAAACATACCATTTTTGCTCCTTCTGTTGACTGGCTGCTTAAGATGTATATACAGTCAAACCTGTCTTAAGCAGCCAGTCAATGGAAGGAGCTACATGTGGCCTTTTAAGACATGTTGTTGCATAATACAGCTGAATTTGCAGTAAAAGCATAAAAATGGGATATAGCAAATGTGGCTGTCTAAGACAAGTGGTTGCTTAATAGAGGTGACCACTTACACAGGTGTGACTATATTTTACTTTATCAGTCATGAATGTTAACTCTTGACTTTTAAATCTTATCATGATTTTGTACAAGTAGTCATAAAATAATTATTGTTGGAAATTAACTCTTTTTTTGGTGTTGTATGAAGGACTCAATAGGGTAGTTAAAAGCAATATCATGTGTCTGTGTAAACTAGATTTCTATCAGAATCAAATGAATCAAGAAATGTAACGATAGGACACAGATGTCTCTGCTATGTAAAATGTTAGTAAATATTACCAAATATGAAGTATAAGAGGACCATAACTCCTGTATAATTTGTCCAACTTCCAATAGATTTTTTTGCATTTTATACTATTTGTACTCCAAATGTATTTCAAATAGAAATGTGTCCATAGGACATGGATGTCCCTGCCATATGTTAGTAAATTTTAATAAGAATTAACTAAAAAAAGAGTCATAATTTCTGTACAATTTGAACATCAAACTTATTTGCATTTTATCAGTATACAGCAAGTTACCAAATAATCATATTTATACATTGGGAAAACAATTGGCAAATGGACTCAGAGATAGACATACAAACAGAGGTAAGACTAAATATTCCTTCACCATTCATCAAATGGCAAGGCATAAAAAATGATTCCTCAGCATTGCATTGATGAGTGCAATGTGAATATGTCACATAATGTGTACATCCGTCTGGGCCTGATATGATCATGATATTTTAGCATTAATTTGTAAAATTTTAACTTAAAATTTGTAAATTTTTGCCATACCTCCGTATTCATTCCTTTGGTCGCCATCCATGATTCTCAACTACAGGTGTATCTGAATAGGAAAATAAATAAAACAAAATTAAATATGATATTATATAGATGAAATCAGAATGTTGTTTATCAGTTCAGACTCAGTATATCTTTAGCTAATGATTTTTTTTTCCTTTTAACTTAATTAGAATAATAGGGGTGTGAGGGTACCTTCCATCTAGGGGATAAATAGTGTCATTTTAACGAAAATGGAGGAAATATAACACAATGAAAACAAGGTCAACATCCTGTTCTTCAATACTGATACTGCAACACCCACTCGCGAGGATTATGTCCAGGTACATAGTGCACTTGTTGTGGGCATTTTAATCACAGAACTTTTACATGCCTCGGGTATGTATGACTCTCCCTGTATGCAGGACCGACTGTTTTAAATCTCTTTCAAAGGATTTACATGTACTAACAGTAACATGCCTGACTAAGGCACAGTTGGAGTATGTTTGCAAAATCCTGGTCGAAACCCCACTGGGAATCAACCTTGGGAAATTTTGGGAGGGATTGGTGCATGTTTTTGGGATGGAAATGGGGCAAAATCCGCCCCCCCCCCCCCCCCCCCCCCCCCCCAACCAAAAAAACAACAACATAAAAACAACAAACGAACAAAAATACTGATAATACTGAATAATTCATTTCCAACCGAAATAACATATCATGATGATTGTGTTATTTTGAAACCATATTATGCATAACAACAAAAATATTGCCAATCAAGGAAGTTGAAAGCATTATTTCGCAATATTCGTCTTCGATGAAATGAGCGACATATTCTGTGCATTACCTTTTATTTACAAAACATTTAAATAATTACCTTTGTTCTACGTTTCTACACAACGGATGAATCAATAGCATCGCTCATTTTAGGGAATTAACTGTATCTGTCTATTGCAAAATTATGTTCTTGCCATTTCAAAACCGGAAGTAAACAACAAAGACTGGTATAAAGCTTTAAACTATTCTAAAACGTTAGGTGCTTATAAAATCGTATGCTATAAAGAAAGCGTCTGAAATGATCTACGTATATAAACAATATATCACTTAATAAATACGAACTTTGACCTTATGTCGTGGTGGCCGAGTGGTTAAGGCGTTTGACTCGAAATCAAATGGGCTATGCCCGCACAGGTTCGAATCCTGTCCACGACGTCTACATTTTTACTTTCCTTATTGTATTTTTTTTAATCCAACTTTAAAAAGGATTTATAGAATTAGGTGGAATAAATACCACAGGAAATATGTGGAAGCATATGGCTGGGATCCAGTAATTTGAATCACAAACAAGATATCCACATGCAAAGTTTACAAAACTGACATATTACAGCGATTTCTAAACTATTAATTAAGGCAATCTATTTTAATATGCATTGAATAAAATAATTCGCAGTTTAGAAAATGTACGTTGTCAGAAAGAGTTTTCACCAGCAAGTTTATAACGATAAAAACCATAAAACACCACATAGGTCAACGACTTAGGTTACACCAATAACAATCCATATACTATACAGTCCCAAAATAAAAACTTTGCACTTTATATGTTTGAATATTTCTTTTGTTAACAAATATGTTCGGAAACGTGTTACATATGGCTATCAGATTAATTGCGGATAATCATTATGTATTTTATTTTCTCAAAAATTCAGAAGCACTCATGCGTCCAAGCATAAAAAAAACATTTCGCTTACTTTGCACATGAGCAACATCCGGGTTTTCACTTACTGGTTTTATTACACAAAATTATCAATTGTTGCTTCGCACAGATTAAAAAAATCGATTTGTTTTAAAAAAAAAAAAACACTTTCATTCAGCCTTGCCACGTCTTTCGGAAATTGAGAGAAATCAGGCTATTGGTATGCTCAATGACGGGTCATTAATTAATATTGTTGAACGTCGTTTTGACAGTTCCAGATAGACAATTAATGTATTTTAACTGTTACTGACGTTTTAAAACTATCAGTTATTGCAGTCAGTCAGCACTTAATGTCTTTTCCATATGTTACGTGATCATTTTTCTAGTATTTTCATTTGACCTTTCTCCACTTAATTGAGAAGAAAAAAACATGAGATGTCTGATTTTTTCCCAATAAATTAGAGAGAAACATTAATATAGCCATAAAGCTTCGTTGAAAACTTTTTTAGCTCTCAATCAGAGAGACTTTTAAAGTTGATATAAATTTTTCATTTTGGGTCAGTGTATTGACACCAACACGGGGAAGGCTTAGAGAATAGTGATACATGCAAAATAGACACCGTATATTATGTTAACACTAACAAGGGGTAGCCTAAAAGAATGTTAATCTATACAAGAGAGAAACCTTATAATGTGTTAAAAGATACAAAAGAGACGCCATAAAATATATAAATGCTCACAGGAGAGACACCCGATAAATTGTTAATCTATACAAACAGAAAAATTACAATATGTTTATGCATATAAAACAGACGCCATTTAATATGTGAATTAATACAAGGAAACGTATAATACATTGTTAATATACACAAGTGTGAAACCTTACAATTTGTTAATACTTACAAAACAGACGCCATTTTATTAAAGGTTAATACACAAGAGAGGCGACCCTAGGGGAGATCATCGGCCCGAAAAATTAATAATGGCCCGAGGACTTTAGCTCGATTGCAATAATCAAGGTGAATAATTACAACTGATGCTCACATACAATGGCTAAATAGTTCAAACGTTTCAAATAAAATTGTATTAAAGCTCGAGAGTTGTAATAAACTTGAGAATTCGAACGAGATAATCGAAATATGAGGTCTTCAATCATATATTTATTTTCATTTACAATGACTTTCGACTTGAATATCTCAGATATATAAATCACATCAAGCCCTTAAGGTAACTTTTGAAATTGAACAAAACATTTGATGTCAAAACACAAACGGGCTGATTATGAGTTTTTGACACGGTCTGCTAAATGACAAATAGTACATGAAGGCAATGACCTGCTTAAAACATGTTCATTTTTGTTATCATATATAGTAACATTAAATAAGAAATAAATACAGGAAAAAGTATCACAAATTGTTAATCCATACAAGAGAGAAACCTCACAATATGTTAATACAAACAAAGAGATGCAGTTTAATGTATTAATGCACACAAGGGAGAAACTTGACAAATTGTTAATCCATTCAAAAGAGAAACCGTATAACATGTTCATACATACTAAGCAGACGCCATATGCTATGTTAATTCATATAGGAAAAAAACGTTGATACATACAAAACAGACGCCATTTCATTAGAGGTTAATACACGAGAGAGCCGGACCTGAAATTGATCATCGGCCCGGAAAATTAAAAAGAGCCCGAGAGCTTTAGCTTGATTGCAATACTAAAGGTAAGAAATTACAACTGACGCTCACATACAATGAAAATAGTTCAAACATTTAAAAAAAATTGTATTCTCTCTCGAGAATTGTAAGGAACTCGGGAAATTCGAACAAAATAATCAAAATACGAAATCTTCAATCATTTATTTCTCTTGACTTTGATATCTCAAATACATATAAATTCGCTTTAACAAATAACCACTATAAGCAAGGAGTAAAAAACGGACATATTAGTTTTCGTGAATTATTGATCGCATAAATCGACGTCATTTATATATTCGGGCAAGTCAGAAAGTACTTCGGTAGTTTACGAATAAGACCGGACATATACGGAAAACAACGAGCGATGAATCGGACGTGGATTACTATAAAAAATATGTCATGGGTTTATTACACTCTTGCAACATAAAATATGTGATAAACTGTTATTTGACACTGTTTCTTAACGTTAGTTATGTTTATGATGCACAAGTAAAGGTACAATAAAGTAGGCGTCAAGCAAGTCCCATTATGTCGGTTCTGGTTTACAAAGGGAGATAATTCTTATATGTGGTTACAATGCATCGTTTGATGTACATTTCAAGGGCACAGCATTAGTCTATCTACCTTTTTCTCCATATTGATTTAGAATAGTTTGGCAGTTAGCACTAGATTTTTAATCTATGAAAAACTATTTAATACGTAGTTTAATTTAACCCAATTTTATTAATAGGATAAATATGAAAAGAAACAATGATGTGTCAATTTATTGTGTTGCAAATTGTTTTATTTTTGTATATTTTTAAATTTTAAACTTCTTATTTCTTGTTTTTGTTTTTGTTAAGTTTAATACATAAACTATATTAAATAAGAAAGTACGAGATTTACGACGGAAAATGCCGACTTGTGTATTGGCGATTTTTTTCATCAATATGATCAACTACAAGAACGGATATCTTCCAGTTAAAAATGAAACTCTTAAAGATACACGACGTTTGTCTGTTATTTTGGACGACGTCGTTTTTACATTAGTATTATATGGCATTCTCTTGACAAACAAACGTCGTGTTTTTGAAATCTTTCAATTCAATTTAAATTCAAATTGATGAAAAAAAACTAGCATGAACACCCGCTTCTTTTATTTGGTCATCTTTTAGTGAAATTTATAAAGATTAACATTTGCGTTTTCGCACAATTAACCGTGAATTGACAAAATTCGTTGTTTTTAAACCCGCGATTTAATCAATCCCGTAGTAATGATAAGATATAAAGATAACGCAAATTGTATTTTATCGGCACGAAAGTAAGTTAAAGTATTATCACTGAAAATGGAATAAGCAATTTAAAAATGTTATTCAAACAATTTTGATTTAATATGATTTTTTTAGAAGGGAAAAATAGCGAAAATTGTCCGAAAAATGCTTACGACAAGGGGGCACTATTAACGAGAAACTGCGGTACTATGTTTAAAGAAAACAAAGCTAAAACGAAAGCTGAGACTTCATAGATCTATTGTACAGATTTTTGATTGCTCCAGATGTCAAAAAATCCGGCAAACTACGTCACATACTAAAAAATAAAAGAAAATGGTTACTGAATATTCTGAGTTTTCAGTGCCATCGACCATAAACGCACCCATCTGTGGCACAAGTTCTATCTTATTGTCTGAAATACACTTCACAGCTAAAGATCGTTGGTTTAACACCTTAACTGCGGCAGTTTTATTTTCATTATTGGTTAGAGAATATAGTATTTCATCTTCATTATTTAATGTTTTTTGTCTATAAGGGCACTTAATTATCCCTGTATTAGTTGTATTATTTAGTCCGGATGGCATACATTTTTAGGAAGAACCACCGTGTCTGGATCTCGCGCGGCAAAGTTAAATCTATCACTAAGTGTTCATTCACTTTCTCCACAAAATGCTCTGACCAGTTCGGCTAAGACATTACCTTGTAAATAATAAAGATATAAAACAATTTATTGATTTTTCTTTTCTATCCAGTATCCTCTTTAATTTAACATTTAAACTCTCGCTAATGTCATTTGTTATGCCGGAGTATGGATTATACATATCATTCTTTTCTTAAATGTGGTTCCAGCATATGAGAACCTGGCAGTTTGGTAAACGTTGTTCAAAAGCATTGATAATTCCTTTTCCCTTTCTGTTACCACACAAACTTCCTTATCATTTAATTTCGATATTTTCTTTTTAACTACTTCTATGAATTGTTCAAGGCATGTTTGAAACTTTCTTTCATGTATCATAAAGGCTATCGGCAAAATTGGTCTTTCGTTAAACATAGGATGTTGGCATACAATTGTTGATACATAAAAGTACCCTAAATTAAAAGTAATGTCATAGTATGGTTCAAGATTAACACTTTTAATTGTAACAGTCTGTTTACTTCATCCATAATATCGTTATTGCCGACCACAACTTCTAAAAATGGTGTTGTTTTTATACTTAAAACATAATTATTAAGTTGATCTACAAGTAAATGTAATCCGTATAAAGAGTCATGTGATAACTTGGTATCACTTCGTAATTTAGCTTGTATATTTTTAACCTGTTTTTTATTTCTTGGGACATTGGCGCCCTTAAGTTTTGTTTCTAGAGATTTTTCGGATTTCATTTTATCATGTAGTTGTTTCGGATTTGTCGAATCTTCTATACTGCGAGATTTTATTTAAAATAAAACGGATGGTTTGGTGCGTTTAAATTGACGGGCATTCAATTTCCTACTAACATCCGACATGGCTTTATATGATTCGCTATCGCCGAAATAAGCAATTACAGTGCGGCCATTGTACTCAGAGTCAACGAATCGAAATTCATGTTTTTGGAAAGCGTAACAATGTTCACCTTTGTTGCTTATTTTAAAATCCAACTTTCAACAATTTTACCCTCGCTCGTGTATGTCCGTTTGCCGTTATTCTGCCATATGTATCCATCTGCACGCCAGTCTTCTTGTCTATTCATCTCTCCAGAATCATCAAAAACAAATACCGACCCGGCGCTTGGTCGATATGGAGGTTCCTGTGTAGTGCTGTCTGGTAGATTTTGTTGCAGAATGTCCGCAGCCTCGTGGTGTGTCAACATCCGGTCTGTCTTTGTAAACATGGTTACCTCGTTGCAGCCACAAACAAGCTTCACAATATCGGTACTGAGATGGTATCTGGAGTCCGATCCTATGAGAAAACAGGCCGACGTCCTAGGCTTTGTTACTTTGGCGGAAGTGTGTCGTTGTGCAGGCCGACGATGTTGGATCTTCGATGTTCGAAGTTCAGACGGCCGATTTCTGGTTGTAATTGAAGGGTGTTTCCGTGTAATCTTCTTCAGACCGATGCTCGGAGCAGATGGTAACATTCGACAAGGATGACGGGATCTCCGGCGTTGAGGCCTGGCAATGGTTGAGTTGCGGTTAGGTCTATACGCGATATGTGTCCGGCGTTGGAGCGTGGCGATGGTTGAGTTGCGTTTAGGTCTAGACGCGATAGTTGTCCGGCGTTGCGACATGGCGATAATTGATTGGCGATTATGTGTAGGCACGACAGGTGTCTGGCGTTGAGGCGTGGCGATGGTTGAGATGCGATCAGGTCTAGATGCGATATGTGTCCGGCATAGAGGTGTGGCGATGGGCGCGATAGATGTCTGACGTTGATGCGTGGCGATGGTTGAGTTGCGATTAGGTCTAGGCGCGATAGGTGTTCGGCGTTGAGGCGTGGCGATAGTTGATTGGCGATGAGGTCTAAGCATGACAGGTGTCTCAATCCAGTTAACGTCCGAGGCTTACTCATGAAATTGACGGTTCACCAATCCAGCATCCTGGTTTTAGCTATCTAAAAAGTTCTGATGAAGCTGATTTCCAGGGAACAAGTTCTGTGCTCGTGGCAGTATTTCGGATACTAATAGTCTCGCAGTGGGGACACACGGCGGATATCTTTGCATAGATGTTCAATATCGGCGACAACCTGTGCTGGTGAACTGGATGTAATGTCATTTGCCCCTACAAGATCAACTTGGAACATTCGGAATACTCGGAGTTTTTATTTACCGCTAAAATCCAAGATTGACAGTAAACATGAAAAGTTAATGTTTCTGTAATAATAATGTCTTTTATATGGAATAAGTGGATGTATGTAAACGCCGGTACGTGTGATAATCTTAGTTTATGTTTTGTTTAAGTCGAACATGTACATGTAAACGAGAGTTTAGTTTAAACTAATTAATTTTACTAAGCAACTATTGTGAAACTTGGTACCAGTGTACAACTTAGACAAATCACGCTCGAAGTCTTCCTTGGTAGAACCAGTACTAAGCAAATGCGGAAAAAGCGTCTTACTCAAGGACACCACACATAGTCGTGGCGGAGGATCGAACTCCAGCCTCCACCCCTCCCATCGAACATGGATTCAGTGCTCTAATACTAAAAACCTCTCCTCCCCACCCCCCCCCCCCCCCCCCCCCCCTACACACACACACACACACACAACAAACACACCAAGTGTTTAGTATGATAACCTTAGTTTTAAATTGCATGTCAATAAATCAATGTATGGTCTGGTGGGTAATTCAATAATGAATATTATACTAAGGGTGCATGTACATCCAACCACAGCAGGACCTGGTTTAATATCTTGGTTGGTTATTAAGCTCATAGATAAGGTGTTTATGCACAGCTTTTTAATTATTTTAATATCCGATTTGTTGTCTCAAGAGAAGCAAAATAAAAAATCTTTACAAGGCTTCTAAGAAATTGCAATATGTCACACTAAGTGGGTAATGTGTCAGACTTACAATCAAGGGGTCAAGAGTTTGAATCATTATATAGGCAACTGTGCTGGTGAGTAACTGACTATACATTGATGTATGTAACTAAATTTAGTAATAATTTAGTTCATACTTATTTGTTTTAGTTGATTGCGATGGAAGCCCAGAGCTTATATCTACCACTCTCGAGTCCGCTCCCTGGGTAGCACCAATACTGAGTGTTGTTTTATGAGAGGCATCTGATCGATCTGGGGATTAAACCCGCAACCTCAGGCATGAGCAGCCAACACTCTATCCATTTGACTTCCACCCCACATTCTACCAATCTTTAAAAAATGGTTTAATTGTATCCATTGTAATTTATGTTTTCAGCTCCTGTCATTGTGTTTAATTTTTGCTGATGAGCACAACTATAATGTTAGTTTAACTGTTAAAATAAATTCTTATAAATAGAGTTTAAAAAGAATGACAGGATTGTCACTGAGAATACTTTAAAATTGTTTAAAAGAAATAATGTGTTATTATTTAAGGTAACCATTGTAAGATAAAGAATATCCATTAAAAATGAAATGAATACACTTAAATACATTAAATGGTATATTTTAAAATCATATTTTAAGTATTTCATTTTAGATTCCATCAATAGTTGTGCCCGGTTAGCTCAGTCAGTAGCACGTCTGACTATCATTTCAGGGTCATAGTTCAAATCACCACACAGTCACCGTCTCAGTGATGATTGATATATATTGTCATTTGTTACTAATGCTGAAGTAGGAAAGTTGTCAGTTGCTTGCAGAGATGGGGTGTCTTGAGTACTGGTTAACCTTCCAAGAACCAAGAAAACAGTTGTTAGCTTAACTGATCGTCTGTAAGCCATCATTGGCATAATAATGATGCTAAATATTAAAACAAACATTAATAACACAATTAAATATTGCTTTGGACAAAAAAATAAATACATTACAATATCATACAAAACTTTAATATGTAAGCACACAAATAAGTTTATATTATATTTGTATTATTATGGTCATGAAATATTCACTTGCTGTGATTGTAGGTAGCGCCAACACAGTTTGCTGTAGATCCTTTTCCAGGAATTGCACCTGTAGGTAATATAGAATTGCATTTAAACAATACAATTACATACTATCTTCCCACATTGTACAATATGTTTTTCTTTAAAGGAAACAGTAACACTTTTTGTCGTTGTTTACAGAGCTGTGTCATCAGTTCTATTCAATTGCCCAGGATTCACTGAATTTGTTTGTGAATGACATTGTGTAATTATTATAATCTATCAAACTTTGATGAGGCTGCAATAGCATTTCAAATGTCTGATTGATTGGACTAATTTTATTAAAATGTAACTAATGTATAAATAATTTTTACAATTTCAATAATGTAATAGATCTATACAACCCAGCTAACATTAAATTATATTGATTGTAGGTAGTGCCAAATCAACATGTTGCTGTCAGTCCTGGTCTTACACCAGATGGGATCACTCAGGTAAAATAAAAAGTTGTATTTTAATAATCTTATTTCATTCACTCACAGTTATTTTTAGTAAATAAAACAATACAAGTACCAATGGAGAAAAAATATGTTGACTAAATATTCTTTATTGAAACGCCTCAAAACAATTTAGATGTACTTGCAACTTTTATACAAAAATATACTGACAATTACCTCTGTAGCCTTTTGGATAATGATTCCAAGATCAAGATAAATATGACAACAGTCCATGGTGTTGCATTATGACAAATAATCAGAACTGTTTGTAGTCATTGCAATATGTATTTCTCTTCAAAGAAAAGTTTGAAAAGTCGTAAATGCCGTTCTAGTCTGTTAGACAAAAAGGAAACAACATTGACTTCAATTCATTGCAGTGTACAATCTTGTTCTGAAAAGTATAGGATAGTAGATAAAATGACTGAACACCTTAAGACTATTCGTGGAACTGAAATGGCAATACAAACATTTAATTTTAAAACTGAACAGGAATTTATGTGTTTGAAATCCAATGAGGAATGTACAAATAATGTATTTTTTAAGTGCTTAGCTACGAAAAAGGTCTGTGGTAAAGTATACAAGCACTTTATATGTAATCGTAGTGGTTCAAAACTTAGTGAAAATAGTAATAACGTTAAGAAGGCGGTTTCAAGTAATAAATGTGCATGAAATAGAAAAGGCTCAGCGAAAATTGGCAACACAGAAAAAAAAGGATTGTATGTGTGTCAGGGTAAGATTCCCTCTCCTCGTACCAATGTATAAGAGTGTATGCGTGTCGGGGTAAGATTCCCTCTCCTCGTACCAATGTATGAGGAGTGTATGTGTGTCATGGTAAGATTCTCTCTCCTCGTACCTATGTATGAGGAGTGTTTGTGTGTCAAGGTAAGTTTCTCTCTCCTCGTACCAATGTATGAGGAGTGTATGTGTGTCAAGGTAAGATTCCCTCTCCTCGTACCAATGTATGAGGAGTGTATGTGTGTCATGGTAAGATTCTCTCTCCTCGTACATATGTTTGAGGAGTGTATGTGTGTCATGGTAAGTTTCTCTCTCCTCGTACCAATGTATGAGGAGTGTATGTGTGTCAAGGTAAGTTTCTCTCTCCTCTTACCTATGTATGAAGAGTGTATGTGTGTCAAGGTAAGATTCTCTCTCCTCGTACCTATGTATGAGGATTGTATGTGTGGCAAGTTAAGATTCTCTCTCCTCGGACCAATGTATGACGAGTGTATGTGTGTAAAGGTAAGATTCCCTCTCCTCGTACCAATGTATAAGAGTGTATGCGTGTTGGGGTAAGATTCCATCTCCTCGTACCAATGTATGAGGAGTGTATGTGTGTCAAGGTAAGATTCCCTCTCCTCGTACCAATGTATGAGAAGTTAATGTGTGTCAAGGTAAGTTTCCCTCTCCTCGTACCTATGTATGAGGAGTGTATGTGTGTCAGCGTAAGATTCCCTTTCCTCATACCTATGTACAAGGAGTGTATGTGTGTTCAGGTAAGTTTCCTTCTCCTCTTACCTATGTACCTCTTCATACCTGTATGTGTATGTGTGTCGCTGTAAAAAGAGTGTAAAATTATTGAACACAAGTTTTCCAATTGTGAGTTTATTCAAGTTTGCTTAATGGCGACAGTTTAATTTTTTACAAAATTGATATTTAAAAGCAAACATTTTTAAAACTTGAATTACTGTAAGACTTAAAAATAAAACAGGAATTTGAACTATCATATTTAATTAACATTGTAAGTTAAATGTAGCTTCAAAATACATCCTTATAGTACAATGAAGTACATCTGTCTTTAAGATGAAAGACGTTGGTTAATTCCCAACTAAGGATATCTGTTCGAGGCTCCATACTACATATTGTTAATCAGTTTTGAACTTATGAAATGAGGATAGTGAAAAATGCTTATATAAGTAAGTGAGTTTGTGTTTATTTCAGGAATGGTAGCATAATTTTGAGTTCGATCCAGTGATGTAAAAAAGGCTAGATTAATGTCTGAAGTCTGAACTAGACTAGAGAATGTTTTTCATCTTTCGATGAAAACTCAAAATTGTACTTTCCATTCTTGTACAATTTACAATATATTTTCAAATCATTTAAGATGAAAGAATACTTATGATGATATCTTTTTATATTAAAAAAAAAACAGAAGTATCTAGCTACCAATTTAATGTCATTGTTTGGATAGTGACTTTGTTTACAGTCCTGTTGAATAAGCACAGTTGTGCACAACTTCATGGCTATCTAGGCTACAGTAAGCATCCCATGAAATGTAATGTCCTACATGCCAAAAGCAAAGTAACATCATGGTGCCAATGAAATGCGAACTGGTACTTTAAGCACTACCCGAATTCAAATGATTTTCATAGAGAAATGAAATACAGTTTCCATTGTTTCAACATCGCACATCATTAACACATAACGCGCAATTTTTTCTATACCAATTTATTTTTTACATTGTAACAACTGTCATTTAAACTTTAATGAATTCTATTTAACACATATGCAGTTTCTAAAATATAGTTCAAAATACAGTTCAAAGTACGCTCCCATTTTTAGTTTCAGTTCCTACTTAAACATCAACCATTATCTCAATCAAACCCCACTGCCTTCGAAAGGTAATCTCCCTAAATTTAACTTGATGTAACATCTCGCCAGCCCCAAATAAACTGCTCTCTAAAATTACTACATAACTTCACATCCGCACTCTCCAAAGTAAATCTTCCCCCTTGAAGTAAAAACTTATCTGCCTTTTAAAGCATGTAGCTTCAGCACCCAACCCAAATTTCTTCCGCTCAATGGTCATGAAATTCCTCCTTAATTTATACACCCATCATTAATTATCAGTTATACTTCCTCATCAGATGTCCACTCTCTTCGCTAAATGACCATAAAATATGTTACTAATTCTATTTTTAGCCTGCTGTAAGCGAACTTTTGACAGTGTCATTTATCAAAAGTTCCAACTAATTATTATCTCCAAATCTTAAATAATTTAATGCTTGTACTTATAGCATGCCATACACACCAGTATTATTTTGGGTTTAAGTTTTACATTATAAAAAAATAGAATACAATAATTAATAATTGAAGTGACTGACAATAACACACACTATATATAGTTGACATACAGAATGAATGATTGTATGCAAGTATTTAAATATTCTTTATTTTTATTTCAATTTGTCTTACTGAATGGAAACTAAATAGGGTTTAAAAAGTTTATAAGTTAAAATTTACTAAATGTTTGTCTTATTTGTAAAAATAAGCCATATATATTTCATACCAAATATTTTAACAAAGTCCACATCATTGCACAATTGAAAGCCTTTAAATGAAAAAGTATTGGAAGTCTATCAATTTGTCCAAGGTCAGACTTGAACTGACATCTCACTCCTTGGAGGAGTTTATACTTTCTCGTGCTACAAAGACTTTCTCCCTGATAGACTTCCTGTGTAAAGTTAAGAAAGAATTACCTCTTTTCTGTATTTACAATTTCTACAATAACAAGAAATGTCACTGTTAAGTGTCAAATGACCCCCCCCCCCCCCCACCAACATGTCATGATGTTATGTTGATCATTTGTAGCAAGTATCATTAAAATTCATCTATGCATGACAAAGTTACAGGCCAGAAACGAAATCTCACATAAACTCAAAGTGTTGTTAAACAAACTCAGATTGTGACCTTGACCTTTGAGGTACGGGTGTGGGTCTTACTCGCGACACGTCGCCATGTTCTGTTGATCATTTGTTGCAAGTATCAACAAAATACATCTGTGCATTTTTTTTTGGGGCGGCGGGGGATAAAAACCACAATTAATATTGATACACAGAAGTTACAGAACAATATTTAATGTTTTTAACCACTCTTTAATAAGTATAAATACAAACAATCACTGTCATTTTTTCTCGAAGAGTAAACGTTTGTTGAGACTGCAGTATACTGTTATAGATCTGTTTGTGGGTGGGGTGCATTTTAATGCGGTGTATTATTTTGATGTTTTTGCTTTTAAACTCTTATAATGGTTTCAAATACATGTTTGTATGTGTGTGGGTTTTGGTGTGTGTGTGTGTGTGTGGGGGGGGGGGGGGGGGTAACAATTTTTGTAATGAAGGTATGTAAGTTATCGATTTACATTGTTATACTCATAAAAACCTAAAAATAACAAACTCCCACTGGTAAAACCAAATATTAAGTCACATTATTATGATATTTACAGAACTCTGAGCGAAAAACACCTACCAATCAATGTCTAAATGTTATTTCTCCTTCACAATGTAGAAAAATATAATATATATTCGTCAAGAGAATATTATTTCTCCTTCACAATGCAGAAAAATCTAATATAAACAGATAAACGTCAAGAAGGTTCAATACTCTCCAAAAATGGAGGTTTGGGTTTTTCATATTCGCAGCAGAGATATTGCGAATATGAAAAAATATTGATCATGCGCAGTGACAGGGAACCTTCTTGATAAATAGCCTCTTCCTTCTTAAACCGCTGAAGATATGTACAAAGAAGGGAAATGCTGACGCTATAGCACTATAATGAAAATGCAGACAAACTGTCTATATCGCTTCTATGATCAATTCTTAAATAATATAGCCAAAATATATTCATATTTATTATTTTGCTAAATTTCATATAAAAATAAATCAATTATGATATAAATAACTACGCCAGCTATAATAATATTGCAGTCCCATATTGGCGCGGACCAGCATATAGACTAAGAATGAAAACGCGATGATATGCAGAAAGAAGCGAAACGCTGACGCTATAGAGTTATAATGAAAATGCAGACGACATAAACTGTCTATATCGCTAATGCGATCAATTCTTAAATAATATAGCCAGAATATATTCACTTACTATTTTGCTAAATTTCATGTTGAAATAAATCAATTATGACATAAATAACTGCAGCAGCTACAATAATATTGCAGTCCCACACTGGCGCTGACAAGCATATAGACTAAGAATGAAAACGCTGACGATACGTACAAACAAGGAAACCGCTGACGATATGTAGAAAGAAGGGAAACGCTGACGCTATTCAATATAGAGCTACGCGCGACTATTAACTAAAATAGACTAATACACTAAACACAGTTCATTTAAACATAGGCTCCCTGTGCAGCTACAATTAATTTAAGTCAATACCAGCAACAATAATAATATTGTTGAGAAGTTTGATATTCTTATATAGACAATTACTGTTGGTATATGGTATAAATGGTTGCTAACGATATTGTTTTACAAATATAATTTTACCATAGCAACCTAGCACAATTATTGTGCACAGATATATATTCAATAGAAATCATTTCTGTTGAAGGTCTAGTTGAGCCAGATAATTTTGATACCACCTGCAAATTTATTTGCGCTATCAGCGAAACAATAATCACACTAATATACACATAACCTTTGTTTCATTGATCACTTGGCTGCACAAGGTAGAGAAACATAAATTAATTCTAAAATAATTAGTCGTCAAATTTAAATCATCTACCTACATCATAATGTATAGTATCTGCATAAATTATAGCAATTAAAATAATAATCCCCCGATATATTAGTTAAAGGTTAGAAATAATTAAATGTCAAAGTAAATAATCATCGTTCATATCCATCATCATTAACTACATATATACACAATAATCATCTTTTATCATTTAATAATCATCGCCAAAATGACTCAGTTAAAAGCGCGAGTACAAATAACAACTTATGCATACATGCAGACATAAAATAAAATAAAGCATATTAGATGCTTACTCTTAATTACAGTGAAAATGCAGACGACAAAATGTGACATGCAGGCTACTGTCGCAAATATCGTTAAACTGCCTGTGGGGGGGGTGGAGGGGGGCAATACCCTTGTAATAAATTGTATTAACTATCAATTAAAGACGGAGCTGGGACAACGGGGGTTAATGCTTAAGGTCATGGCATATTAAAGAATTATTATGTAATTTAAATATTTTAATATATTTAAATATTTTCATATAAGTCAATCAATGCTTGGCGCATGTATGATTTACATAATAACATGTACAGGTTTAAATAACAGATGAACTTGCAAACATTACAATGTAGAGCATATATTTTTTATTATCAAAGAGTTTGAATGATCTTACCGAGAAGTATGGCACAACGTCAAATATATTCTGCTCCTGGCGAAACTGGAAAGTCCTAAATCCTGGGTACGAAAACACACTGTAACTGTCATGGCTAAGATACTCAGACAAGCACTTTGCCTGACTATGTCCGATCACAAAAGCCATTTTAGCGAATGTTCACAATAAAGTCCTTATAAAACACAGCTGATATTAACTAAATCAATTGATTATATATTGTCTATAGCATACACCCAAACGTGTTATTAGAATTGAAGAATATATTAACTCAAATGCATACATAGTTTAGAATGACTAATCAACATACACCTTACCATTTTATACATGAATATTTATCAGTTTGTCTTACTTGTTGTATTTTTAATGTTAATGTATTAAACATCAATTATATCTTTGATCCAACTTTACAACCGCTTTTAATTTAAAATTATTAATTATTACATTTTCACTAAAACACAAATAGTTTCAAACCGATATACCATTGTGTGATCAAACAATTGTGTTTGAATTCATATTATTAGACAAACGATTAAAGCACCGCACAATTTTCATGGATTAATGTAATTAACATCAATTATATCTTTGTTCCAACTATACAGCCGCTTATCAATTATTGCATTATCACTACGACATTAATAGTTTCAAACCGATATATCATTGTGTGATCAAACAATCATGTTTGAATTCATTTTATTCAATCGTTTTTCAAAGGATATAATAAGCCTATATTTCCTTAAACACACAAAAACAAACAAAATTAATGCACAAATAAAGTGATATAAATGAATTTAAACAAACAACTTCCACACAATATAACAGTTTTTATTTCTTATTGCATTATGGTGATGTCAAACAAATCTCTAATAGTTTAATTGCTTAAATCCTTGATCTTTAACATCCTAATATTTTACTGTGATAGGAAAATCTGCCATAAATATATGTCTATATATTTCCTTCTGGAATAAAATATAGTATTCTATTTCATAATGTCAGCGTTTCCCTTCAATTTCTATATTGTCAGCGGTTTCCTTCTTTACCTATATTGTCAGCTTAAGCGTTAGCGTTTTACAACGTGTCTATTTAAACGAAATGCAGTTTACAGGGCCTATATTGGGACTTCGTGAACCTTGCTATTTCAGATAGTAATAATTGTAGGTTAATATCTCCACGCGACTAATAGATCACGTGGGTACTTTTACGAGTGAACAAACGTAAAATAAAGTTCAATATTGCCGCGAGTCCTTTCAATTTTAACAGGAATCCGTTCTTACTTGACGTATAATGCTGTTTAAGATAACCTTTAAAAGGAAGTATATAAGCTTACATGTATCAGTAAGTTTTGTTCAAATATAATAAGGTAGCTAAGGACATGAAACGATACCTTTCACCTGGGTTAGCGTCGACCAATAGCAAGCGTCGTCTTATCTTGTGTGGCGACGTTCACATAATTTTATATCATTAGGAAGAGGTCAATTGTGGTGTTCCTTTCAACGTGTAACATTTGCCACAAGCAGGCATGGAGGCATTAGGTTAGCTGGTTTATTTCATTGATGCATTATTATATTGTTTTTAAAAAATATCAAATTATTGTTATTTCTGTAATTTTTCAAATCTTTGAAGTGGTAGAAATGTGTTAATATCATTTTTATGACATTTTTTGAAATTAATTAAATAATTTATTTACCTATCAATCAATCAATTCTTTATTTTCCCAATTCTGAGATACATCCATGTTACAAATATACAGTGAGAAACAAAAAATAAAAGATAAAGTTAATTGAACATAGCAGGCAAGATAATGGTACACTTGTTAGAATATAATGTAATTGATGCAGGTAATAGACCTCACATATCACATATATAATTACTATATTTATTGATGCCTTAAAATGGTTGTCTTGTTCTGTGAAGGACAAGAAAACAATGTTGAGAACTGTGTTTCAATCGATAAACTCATGTCCAAATTGTTCAGCCTTATAGAAACGAAATGTAAGGTCTAATTATGGAGATGATGAATCGAAGTTTCTACTTAATTTACTTTTTATATGGAATATTGGTCATAGTTTCTGGCATATTTTTTTATTAAAGAAATAGTTTATTTACTTAACAGATACGTCATTTTTATTATTATATTAATCTTTAATTTTCTAAGTAAGTTAATATTTCATTAAAGTGGCCATTACATTATCAGTAACATTATCGTTTTACTGTTATATTATAGTGACAACTCTGATATATGTTACAATATCGCTTCCAAATGTGAATGTGAATACCACTAAGTCGCCATTTAATTTTTTCTTCCAGGTGTATATTTAGTGTGTGTGATTCAAATATATTTATCGTTGATAAATGCAGGTAAGTAAAGTGTTTTCGTTTCTTACAATTTTCCATGTACGTAGCCCTCTAATCATCTATGTAACTAGCTCAAATTATCCATATATGTCAAATTCTCTTTGTATGTCGAGCTATCTGTATGTTGTTAAACTCTCATTTTATGTTAAAGTATCCGTGTAACTATGACAATGTTTGTATATTCTCCTATTTCAGATTATATATGTAAGTCAATTTTTATGTGTAGTTAAAATTCGAATTTCAGCGAATATCAACACTATGCTGTTATGTATTTAAACTCTTACAAGTTACTCCCTGGTGTGCTTTTCAAATTCAGAACAAGGTCACCATTGGCTGTCGTGTACTGTAATAATGTATAAAAATAATTATTTTAAACCTTAAATAACAATTTAACTTAGTAGCGACTTTATTTAGTTTTCAATTTCAATTTCAGACACCACGTCGGGTCAGATCACTCCTACACCTCACACGCACGCAGCATCGGTCACGACTGGAATATTGTTTCCATCAACTGTGTCGTTGGAAAACGTTACTGCTTCAACGGCGGACAATGGTGAGTTATGTTCTGTTACACGACTGGAATATTGTTTCCATCAACTGTGTCGCTGGAATATTGTTTCCATCAACTGTATCGTTGGAAAACGTTACTGCTTCAACGGCGGACAATTGTAAGTTATGTTGTGTTACACGACTGGAATATTGTTTCCATCAACTGTGTCGCTGGAAAACGTTACTGCTTCAACGACGGACAATGGTGAGTTATATTGTGTTACACGACTGGAATATTGTTTCCATCAACTGTGTCGCTGGAAAACGTTACTGCTTCAACGACGGACAATGGAGAGTTATGTTGTGTTACACGACTGGAATATTGTTTCCATCAACTGTGTCGCTGGAAAACGTTACTGCTTCAACGACGGACAATTGTGAGTTATGTTGTGTTACACGAGTAGTTTTTTTTTGAATGGAGTATAACGCCATTTTCAACACATTTCACAGTATATTTGGTATATCCAGTTATATTGGTGGGGTGTAACATCAGAATAAATCTGAGTAGAACCACCGTCCTTCCGCAAGTAACCGGCAAATGTTCTTACATGAAGTATTTGGAGCGAGCGGGACTCGAACCTAATACCTTAGCGGTGATAATTAGGTAATCTTGAGACAGCGCCTTAGACCCTCTGCCACGGAAAACCCGCTATACGAGTAGTACAGGACTTAGTTTCGTATAAGAATATGACCATTGTCGAACCCTGCAGGGGGTACATTATTAAAGGAATCCTCCGAATGGATGTCATGTCCTGATTACCATATATGTCGTGTTCTTTATTGTTGTCAGTTGTTAACTTGTGTGTAGTTCCAGAGAGCCAAATGGTGGCAATCATAGATTTACCGTAGCGCAAGCATCTCGTAAAAGGCAACATATTAAGGATATAATTTGCTATTATATTATTGTAGTGTGCCGAGACACAATAGATACGTGCAGTCACTATGGACATGTTCAGTGCACAGACGCTACGTATCAAGCATGGGCAAAAGCGCACTGTCCGCTATACTGTGGATTTTGCACACCAGGTAAGTGACCATGGACTGTTCCTGACCACAGCATATTTATTAACTCTGTTTTATCCCGCTCATCTATGCGTTCAGTTAAAAAGGGCTGCGTTCAGTTCGCTTAAACGTTTGACAATGTTAGCTAACATATTTTCCTGGAGACTGGTTCAACCTCATATTAGCACGCAATATGCGATACATTTAGGAAACGAGGCATTAAACAAGTTTGCTGTTTAACAGTGCTGAACGCAGCAGCCCAGGTGAAGCACTATCTACATTGTATGTTTATCGGGTACTAAATGCACCTATGAAGCATGAGGTAGAAAGCACAGTCCACTTTAATGTGGTAGAACAACATCTTGCCTTCATAGCCTTACAACACAAGCCATAGTTTCCTTATCTTTTTGATTACGGTTTGAAATGTTTTTAATTCGGTTTAGCACCGTTTTTACATTAACATATTATATATGCCATATCTAGTTATATCCTGTTTATATTATTGTGTGTTTGTATTACGCCATGCAGCAATCGTCAACCTTGGTGAATGTCAGGACAAGGTACCAAATTGTGCCGAGTATAATGACGGGTTACTGTGTACGGGCGAGTCTTACTATATCTGGGCATACGAGAACTGCAGAGGTTACTGCCATCTGGGCCATTGTAACAGTAAGTTTATATATCAGATCACCAGATGCATCTTTCATTTTCTTGTACTTCTTACGGCTGACGTTTATTTCTGGAACACCATGCCTAAAGTTGATATCTTGATATCTAAATATTGATTAACTTAACATCTGATTTAATATATTGTACCTGGCAGTGCTATGAATAAACTTTACATCTGATTTAATATATTGTACCTGGCAGTGCTATGAATAAACTTTACATCTGATTTAATATATTGTACCTGCCAGTGCTATGAATAAACTTTACATCTGATTTAATATATTGTACCTGGCAGTGCTATGAATATTTTTTTCTTTTCAGATATACTTTCGTTAAAAATAATTGTTATCTTCACATTTTATCTGTTATAAATGAAATATATATATTTTTATTATATATTTGTTATAGTCAAAAAATAATATTACATAATATCGGTATCTACTATACATGATATACAGTTTACTGAGTTGTATTCAACCGTTAGACATGTTCACATATCTACACCGAACATAGGTAAAATGTAGCTACTCGTGCATCATAATATTTCAAAACAATCTTCATGTAAGTTTTGTATTTACAAATGTGTAAATGTATTGACCAAAACATTTGTCCAATATTTTGTATTGGCGAAGGCCATTAAGGTCTCTATAGGCGAAACAAAACTATTTAACAGTTAATGTATATCATGAAAAATCTTCATTCCTTTATTTTGACACAAAAAACGAACACAGGTTTGAATTGTTAGGAAATACTTCGAAATACGTCATGACAAATATAAACTACAAGCGGTATCAAACGCGAGTAAATAGCAAAATTAGCAAAAAAGTTTTGTAGCCGAACGACGATTTGATAATAACAACATGCATGTAATGTGTTCAGGCCTGACTACATATTTGAATTGTGTGTTTTTTTTCTATATAAAATAAGGTCTAGGATGCCCACGGTAAAATAAACTCCACATACAATCTTTTCTAAAGTATTTTTGCTATAGCAGGAATACACCCGCACAAAAATGCACACTAACTCGTAGGTTGAGCAGCTTGATTTTTAAAGATAGTGCAGTGATACCCAAATAATCTTTTAAAAAAAGAAGTCTTCAAATGCTAATAAATACATGCAACTGTTCAAATCCTACACAAGTCAACTTTTGAAACCCAGTGATGTCTTATTGCAGCATATGTTTTGCCAGCTTTTGCTTTACTCATCTGCAGCAGGAAATCACAGTCCTTATAAACACTACATTGCATTTACTTTGACAAACAGTGCTGAATCAGTTTGGGATAAATTCATTTTTTAATATATTCAATGCATAGAATACAAATTCAAAACAAATTACATGCATGTGTGTGAATACTTACTTTCAGATTCTGTTTGTGAAGATGATCCTAGTTTTAACTGTGCCGCTGTTGACAGTGTGTTGAACCTCTGTACAAGCAACATCGCTAAGGCAAAATTGGTTTGCAGGAATTATTGTAACCTATGTAGCCTCGGTATGTTTTGTATCTGTTTCAAATATTAAAACAAAAATGAACACTAATTTATATTAAATAGATGAAAATAATATACAAAAAATTAATGCACATTGCAGACGTTGAATTCAAAGGACATAACCATCAACGTACCGATAGGTCATTAGAACTGTTGTTTTTTTGCTTAATGTTTTTTTGAAAATAATACTGAATCAGTGAATTGCTGACGTATAGCGGCTTTGTATTTAACACAACATTAAATGTTTAAAATGAGTTACCAACTCTTGTACAAGAGCCTGACCCTGCGAACAAGCTCATAACAGATATGCTTAATAAGAAGTGCAGAACGCAGCAAATGAAACGCATTCTTTAAATGCCAACCATAGTTAAATAGTACGATTATGCATTGTTGCAGTGTTCTTAACATAGATATTTATATAAGAATTAAACACATACAGAATCGCTCATAAGTTCGTGTGTTGCCATTACCAAACGTCACAGCTTTGGCATAATTACCGATACAAGTAATGGGAAGGTCACAGTAGAAGTATATTCATGGTTCTGGAGATATCTGTTGTCGGATACCCACGCGTGATCCATTCCGATACTCTCCATTTATCCCCCGTTGGTTATTACACCGGATTTGCGTCCTTTCTTCTAAGCCACGATGGTTCCTTCATGATTTCATGAAGGGAACGTTATCCAATCGCAACGTTAGTTGTATGCATACGCCGTTTTGATCAATCTGATCACCTCGGCCTTTATGCTACGCAATAGACCTCTGACATAAGGCTCCATTTTGGAACTAATTTCAATCACATGATAAAATAAAATGGCGGGCATCTTATATTCATGTACGTTGAAAATATAAGCGTTATTTAATCAAGACTGATATTTCAAATTTCCCTATAAACATGACCCATGTCGTGTATATAAATAAAACAATCGATATAATTACGCCATATTTTCAACTTAATGACAGATACATAATTTGTTACTTTCACGCGAATGAACACAGACTCGTAACACAGGCGAATAGCGTTGGTGTATTCTTGAGCCATTCACAAGGTATATCATATAATATTTAATACGGAGGATACGGAAATACCCGGTGTATCACGATTGCGTTTTGATCAGACATTGTTAGCGTTGGCTGTATTTTGTTCTATTCTGTTCAAATAAAACGACGCGTTAGCGTTATTTCCCACGATTGATGGATAAAGAGTATCGGAATTGGCACCCGTGGGTATCCGACGATGGATAGAGAGTATCGGAATTGGCACCCGTGGATATCCGACGATGGATAGAGAGTATCGGAATTGGCACCCGTGGGTATCCGACGATGGATAGAGAGTATCAGAATTGGCACCCGTGGGTATCCGACGATGGATAGCGAGTATCGAAACTGACACCCGTGGGTATCCGACGATGGATAGAGAGTATCGGAATTGGCACCCGTGGGTATCCAACGATGGATAGAGAGTATCGGAATTGGCACCCGTGGGTATCCGACGAAGGATAGAGAGTATCGGAATTGGCACCCGTGGGTATCCGACGATGGGTAGAGAGTATCGGAATGGGCATCCGTGGGTATCCGACGATGGGTAGAGAGTATCGAAATTGACACCCGTGGATATCCGACGATGGATAGAGAGTATCGAAATTGACACCCGTGGGTATCCGACGATGGATAGAGAGTATCGAAACTGACACCCGTGGGTATCCGACGATGGGAGATATCACACTTCTCACTAATAAACAAAAGTTTTCAATAGTTTTCCATTCATACCTGGGTTCAAGTTCATCAATTTGTAGTGTATAACATGAGTTGAATGAGAAAATTAGTTCAGTTTTAGCAATTGTTTTGTTGCATAATACGCATTATTGAACTTTTAACTGTCGTCTGGATTTAAGAAACAAGGCTTTGATTAATTTGTGCCCTGGGACTTTTTATTAATTGTGACATTTTACAAAAATGAATTGTGCAATTCAGGAAGTGAAAATATATAATTGAAAATAAAAGCTAGAAAATGTGATAAGCGTCTTGCCTGTGTTCTTCATTTCCAACTGATTTTTTATAACATTCAATAGTTGATGGCGAATGGTCCATGTGGTCTGCATACGGGTCATGTGATGTCACGTGCAATAATGGAACACAAGTTAGAACACGAACATGTACCAATCCAGCACCTAAGGATGGAGGTGAAGACTGCCCTGGACAAAGCAGGGAAACAAGACCATGTACACAGGAGTTATGTCCAGGTAGCTTTAAACAGTATATAACCAGAAAAATATTTAAAATACATTGTCTTAATTTTCGAAGCTTTGTGCCATCATCACTTTGAAATATGTAAAATATATTTTTGTTTATTTAGTCTAGTAAGCTTTAAAATTACCAGTAATTCATTTGTAACTTTTATTTTATTTGAATACGTGTCAACACCTTTTTCATTACAAATGCCTATTTGTATTTAAATGCAATCATGTCCACTAGAACCAATATTTTATTACTAAAAGTTACACATACCAAAATGCAAATAGATAATCCATACACTGTGAAACAAAAATGCTGCTTGCTCAGGTAAACGAGATCAAAAGCAATTTTATCTGAACTGGTGGTTCTACGTGGCCGAGTGGTCTAAGGTGCCGTCTTAAGATCACTTACCTCTCACCGCTAATGTTGTAGGTTCGAGCCCCGATCGCTTGTGGAAATTGTGGAAGTATGTTAGTTCTACTCAGATTCAATCTAAGGTCTTCCTCCACCAGTAAAATCGGATATACTATACTAGTATATAATGTGAAATGTGTTTGACCAAATTATAATAAAACTGACACACAAGTGATGTAGTCACAGGCACTGGTCACAATCACTTTTTTAAGTATATAATTATGGTCATATAGTAAATACGGTATGACTATGTATGCTATAAAAGAGATTGTGATCAGTGCCTGTGGATGTTGTGATGAAAATGTATTACTGAAGTTTTTGTATGTGTCTCAAGGTAGTATTCGTTCTCACTTATAGTTCCCGGCGGCTGGAGTATCTGGTCAGGATGGGGCGACTGCAGCGTCACTTGTGGTATCGGCATGCGCCGCCGAGACCGCCACTGCAGCAACCCCTTCCCAAGCCGTAATGGAGACCATTGCTTCGGGGAAAGCGTTGGTTACGAAATATGCATGAATGGGTCATGTGCAGGTAAATTGATAGTGTTTTAAATATTGAAGTATATCATAAAACAATTGATACATGATCTAGATTGTTTTATAAACTTTCACTTTGTCATTTAATTCCTAAAAATACATAAGCATAATTGTATATTGTTTGAATGCCTATTAACATTATCATTTTCAGTGTTTAAGTTTCAGTGTAGTTTAGGTAAATATTGGTGAAACACAAGTCTATCCCAGAACCTGATACCTCCCAGAACCTGATATCTACCAAACCTGATATCTCCCAGAACCTGATATCTAAAAAAACCTGATATCTTCCAGAACCTGATATCTCCCAACCCTGATATCTCCCAGAACCTGATATCTCACAAACCTGATATCTCCCAGAACCTGATATCTAAAAAAGATATATATAAAACCTGATATCTCCCAGAACCTGATATCTCCCAGAACCTGATATCTCCCGAACCAGGTCTATTAACCACCAATCGAAAAGCTTGGAATTGTATACCTGTCCCACAATTCATAGCAAATGAACGCTTTCTAAACTGTGACGTCATTCAAAACTTTTAGTTGAAGCAACTGACCAATCAGTTTGCTCAAATGTGGATTTCCCAACATTGCTGTTGAACGGACCCAATCGAGAGAGATGGGTCCGTTATATAGAGTAGTGAAACACTATATAATTATACACTCATGTGATGTGTAGAAACCACGTCGGTGTAATAAATAAAACAACTTCAGTAAGCTTTATACTTCTTGTTATGAAATTAGCTCTTCGATGAAGACCCAATGTACCTACATATCATCACTTTTATAATGTCCGGTACGATTACATGTGTTTGGAACGTTTTAAGCGCATTGCGATTGATTGTATTTTGTCTTCGGATATGGAACTATTTGATTATAATTTTTTTATATTTTAAATATCTACACAGATGGGGGCTGGTCAATGTGGGAGGAGTGGGGAAATTGTTCTAGCTCTGGGTGTGAGGTTGGCATGCGGAATAGAGAAAGGACGTGTACGAACCCTACGCCCTCGCCCTTGGGCAAACAATGCCTTGGTGATGCAATAGAATCGGAGCTGTGCAATGGTAATGACTCATGTCAAAGTGGTAAATACCAAAACGAACTATCAATTACTCGTGAATTTATTAACAATATGGTAAAGCACAAGAAGATATAGGGGATCTTACATGGGTGCTTATTTATTATTGAATTTATTAAACGAGTTGGACAAAAATATATTATACTCTGCCGAGCATTATCATTTTCCCCAATGAACTTAATGAATCCAATAATAAATGAGCACGAATGTAAGATTCGTTTTATCACATAACTCAGAAAAAATACATACAACGTTTATCTAACAAATCACCTCAATTAGGAACGAGAAAAAATCAGGCATATTTGTTTCAGTGAGTCATCATATGACATAACGTCTCAAAATAACGTCATTTAACCATTACAAATCGATGTCATTGATATATTCGTGCAAGTCGGAAAGTACTTTGGCAATTTGCATACGAGAGCCGAGTTATACGGAAAACACCCAATCGTGAAACATCGGATATTTCCGTGTCCTCCGTATAATACACTTGCGTAGCATAAAGGTCGAGGTGATCAGATTGGGAAAACACCGAGCGATGAATTGAGTGATATTACATTAGGTTAATATCAAAAATATGTCATGGGTTTATTTCACTGATGCACCGTAAATTATTTTGTACATACTGTGTGAAATGACTGTGATCTCCACCTTCCTGTTCCATTGAACTGTTTGGGTGATCATTAAAGTAAACTTACTTGTTTAAACACAACACCACACCAAAATCTTATATAGAGAAGGAAAGCCAACTGATTGAGATGTCGTGAACGCTCGCGTATTCACGCAAAATCTCGCGAAATCTCGTTTTCAAATATCCTCACTTCCATTCATTTTAGAAATACAAATTAAAATTCTTTCTTTACACAATTGAATACTGTACAATACGAGACCATTCCTAGCAAATTATGTTTAAAATTGTTGCAGTACTTATGATTACAAAATGTGTTAATTGCAACTAAATTATCAAGGAAAGTACTTGAAATTTCACTTCAAAATGCAATAATTTAAATTGAAGATCATTTGTGTTTTGAAAACATTAAACACCACTTAAGGTTACATAAGCCTTGCATTTTATGTAAAAGAAATCAGTTGTCTGTGAAATTTGCATTATTAATTATTCGCATGCTATTTTAACAATAAGTAAAGGGATGCAAGCTTCCTAACCTTCTATATAAGTCCTTGACAACACGAACATATTAACTTTTGACGGATATACGATGAACGATATAGAATTAAACACAAGTTATACATGTTTTACATAGTTCTATACTATAACATTGCTGGATTTCGTTTATGTTTTCATTTTCAGAGACCAACATGTCCGCTTTTACTGCCACCTATCTCACAAATGGGACTACATTATCCTCCGTTAGATTCACAACAATCTTGCTAAATGAAGGTGGTGATTATAATTCTACTTCCGGTTTCTTCACATGTCAGTTTCCGGGATTCTACCATTTCACTGTCTCACTAACAAAACTTCGAGGATCGGGCATTGATCAGATATCGTGCAAGTTAAGATTAAACAATGTTAACAAAGTAATAATTCGTGTTAATCCACACGATGATTCCAATTCCGACTACGGAAGCTACTCTGCCAGCACGTCTGCCACACTCCATCTCGCCCAGAACGACACCGTCAACCTCGGGGACTGTTCGCCTTCCAGCTCTTTTGATAGAAGTGCGTCTATGTTTTCAGGATTCTTAATTAAAGAAGACCAGTAGCAGAATCTAGGGTATATTGTTTGTTATTTTTCAAGGTTTGTTTCATCTTTCTCTATAATTCATTTTCTGTACGAAAGAAAACAGTACTTAAACAAAAAATAAACATATATGTTACCGTTGTTGTTCTGTAGTTGTTTCAGAAAGGTGTTTTCTTTCTTTGGTAGCTTGCCTGAGCCGAAGGGTCACGGATGAGCATTTGTGATTATGTCCGTCGTCCGTCTTCCATCTGTCGTCCGCCACCCTGTCGTATGTCCGCCCGTAGTTAATCTTTACTTCGAACGACTTCTTCTTTGAAACAAATAGACACATTTAATCAAATTTGATGTGAAGCATTCTTACATAAAGCTCTCTCAAATGTGTTCAATTCATAGCCTTTATTTTCAAATTTGAAACACTGCTCTTCTCCGAAAGTGTAATGCCTGGAGCTTTGACCATTTGTCTGTAGTATTAACTAATGATTCTCAGGTTGGTTAAAGTCATGACTCTAGGATAAAAATTTACCTTACCTCGGAGAATTTTTAGTTTAATTAACAATTTGATTATATTTGTTATACATGATCCCTGCCATTGGAGATGTCAATGTTGTTCAAATAAGTGCAAGTGGTGATTAGGGTCCAATATGGGTATTTGTTTTTTTTTCTTTTGAGATCGGCAGTGATCGCTTTCTTTATTATAAGTAATGAAAAACATGCAACGCAGCTGTTTTGAAAAATTGAAAAAGCTGATTTGGATAACTTTTTTTCGCAGGAACGAGGCTCTCCAAAAACAGTCTATCCGAACCTCCAACCCATGTAAGCTTCTTATACTGGACCAGGATGACAAACAATCTACAAATCTATCAGATATTATATAGATCTACCTGAATTGTATGTCATAGCGCTGTTTAGTATTAGTTGTATTGCCTAATGATGGAGTAATAAATTCAAGATTGGCGGGTCGCGGGTCTAATGCCCCATCAAGCTCATATCTTGTCTCCTGCAGTTTATTCATGTCGCGGCGTGAAATATGTGGTTAAAATATGAACCAACTGAATACCGTGGACACTTGCTTAAACTAAAAAGATAATACGATTAGTTGTTCACTCTGTAAATAACATGGAGCTAAGGTAAGAAGTATGGCGAAATACACAAGTGAAAAATAAACAATTAATTAAAAAAAAAATCAATTCTCTATACTAATAACTACAAAAGTAAAATAAAATCCAGTTTAAAATGCCTCAAAAGGTTGCATGAAATGCGATACTGGTCCTTCTAATTAACTTTTGCCGGTGGAGAAAATAAGAAAGTCTGTGTAACAAGTATTTGCTTAAAAATATAATCGTAGTGATCAGAACATTGTTAAAGCGGCATGACCAGTATTTTCTGCACTTTTAATTTAATATAAAAACTGATTGAATTGTAGCATTAATTGTAGTTATCTGGGCCACGTATTGTGCAAAATGCCGTTATTTATCGTCAAAATATTGTATATATAGACACTTTTCAATTCAATTAAAATATTCTATTCATTCAGTTTATAAAAAGCATGAGGTTATATTTAAAATCTGTATTTGAATTAGACCTAACCCATGAAACAATGTAAATGATTTAGAATATATACTCGTAGGTACATGCGTAAATATTCAGAATGGTTGATTTAAGTACAAAAAATCTCAATAAGGGACAAAATAACCGCCAATATATGAAGAAATGAAACTTTTCTGCAAATATACACATTTGTTGAATGCTTTGGCAGTACATGTTTTTTTTATTTATAAATCCGAAAATATATTTCTTACTTACGAGTGGTTGGGGCATGTCGTTACACATTCAAGATGGCCTCTAAAATGGCCGCCATATTTGAAATTCTATACGATATATAATATAATAGTAAACACTGCAAAGTGTTAAAATTTATATTTATTCTGTTGTTGTAAGTTCTATGACATGTTTTAGGGTAAATAAGTAGTACAAATATGGTTGATTTAAGTACAAAAAAGTCTAAATAAGGGACAAAATAGCTGCCAAAATATGAAAAAATGAAACATTTCGGTAGATATACACATATTGTTAAATGCTTTGGCCGTATATTTATTTATATAATTTAATGTTTGTTTCTAGAGTTGAAATGTAAATTGAGACCGAAAATATATTTTTTACTAACGAGTGTTGGGGCGTTTGGTCACACATTCAAGATGACCACCAAAATGGCCACCAAATCTGGATATTCATGTTATGAACAGTGTAAGTTTACGGATTTTTGTAAACTGTTAGTGGAAGAGTATTGTTGCGATGATTACAGTGTAAGTTTACGGATTTTTGTGAAGTCCTTGTGTAAGTGTATTGTTGCGATGGTTACAGTGTATGTTTAATTTTACGGATTTTTGTGAAGTTCTTGTCGAAGTGCAGTGTTGCGATTGTTACAGTGTATGTTTACGGATTTTTGTGAAGTACTTGTCGAAGTGTATTGTTGCGATGGTTACAGTGTATGTTTACGGATTTTTGTGAAGTCCTAGTGGAAGTGTATTGTTGCGATGGTTACAGTGTATTTTAACGGATTTTTGTGAAGCCCTTGTCGAAGTGTATTGTTGCAATGATTACAGTGTATGTTTACGAATTTTTGTGAAGTACTTGTCAAAGTGTATTGTTGCGATGGTTACAGTTTATGTTTACTGATTTTTGTGAAACCCTTGTGGAAGTGTATTGTTGCGATGGTTACAGTGTATGTTTACTGATTTTTGTGAAGTCCTTGTGAAAGTGTATTGTTGCGATGATTACAGTGTATGTTTACAGATTTTTGTGAAGTCCTTGTGGAAGTGTATTGTTGCTATGGTTACAGTGTATGTTTACGGATTTTTGTGAAGTCCTTGTGGAAGTGTATTGTTGCGATGATTATAGAGTATGTTTACAGATTTTTGTGAAGTCCTTGTGAAAGTGTATTGTTGCGATGGTTACAGTGTATGTTTACGGATTTTTGTGAAGTACTTGTCGAAGTGTATTGTTGCGATGGTTACAATGTATGTTTACAGATTTTTGTGAAGTCCTAGTGGAAGTGTATTGTTGCGATGGTTACAGTGTATGTTTACGGATTTTTGTGAAGTCCTTGTGGAAGTGTATTGTTGCCATGATTATAGAGTATGTTTACAGATTTTTGTGAAGTCCTTGTGAAAGTGTATTGTTGCGATGGTTACAGTGTATGTTTACGGATTTTTGTGAAGTCCATGTCGAAGTGTAGTGTTGCGATTGTTACAGTGTATGTTAACGAATTTTTGTGAAGTACTTGTCGAAGTGTAATGTTACGATGGTTACAGTGTATGTTAACGGATTTTTGTGAAGTCCTTGTGGAAGTGTATTGTTGCGATGGTTACAGTGTATGTTTACAGATTTTTGTGAAGTCCTAGTTGAAGTGTATTGATTTAACCATATTTTATTGCCGCAATGTCTACAATAGTGTTGAGCCATAAGCTCTTAACAACATTTGTTACAACTCTTCCAATAAATAACTTATATAGAGATAAAACAAGACATAAATGGTACATTATAAAAGTTTCATTGCAATCGTTTCTTTTCACGCTTTACACACGAATAGAACGAAATATTAACTTTAATAAGAACAGTTAGTAAGGAAAGGTTTAAAGGAGAGATAGAGAGAAAGGTAAGGTTACAAAGAGGATTCTATACGAAGCCTAGACACTTTCGCCAAGTGATATAATTATCACAATCATGTTATACAAAAATATACATACAATTATGAAAATTTATTTTTGTCTTTTATTAATTTTTGAACAGCTCGAAACACATATTCATTTTGGATATTTGTACAGCTGATATCACCACGCGGCAGTAATTCAACATTAAGTGGATTAAATTGCTATGTGGTATTAAATAAAGTAATTCGTTGTTCTGTGAATCTGTCACATTGGAATAAAAAATGTTTAGCATTCTCTGTCTCAAATCCACAATTACATTTAGGAGTTACACGTAAATGCTTGATATAGAGATCATGATTTAGATTACTACAAGAGTTCCGAAATCTGGCATGTATGACGGAAAGTGATCTACAACCTGATAAGTAGTATTTAGGAACAACTGATGTTTTAAATATAGACTTCAATAGTTTAGTCTTAAAGATCTGAAGTGAAGCTGAGGAGCGAATATCTAACGGTAGATTTTTCCAAATTTCCACTGAAGATAATACAATTTTATTTTAGAAGAGTTCCGTTCTTCTATGTTATGTAACATACTGAACTGAATTTCTCAAAGTATAGGGTGTGGCGTCATTGACTGGTGGAGGAAACAGGTTTGATAAATATCCTGGTAATTCAGTTTTATTCATTTTAAACACAGTAATACATTTTGTAAGTTCCGTCTATCTTGTAAATCTAACCGTCCTATTTCGTTTGTTAAAGACATTAATGAAATGGACCGAGTTAAACCAGTATAAATTCCAACAGTTTCATATTGCAATTTTTCAAGCCTATCATTTTCAAATTGTGTACAACCGTCCCACGCTACAGAAGCATATTCAAGAAAAGGTTTCATGTAAGAAATTTATACTTGATTTAAT
The DNA here is from genome assembly GCA_029582155.1 of Panopea generosa. Classification (NCBI taxonomy): domain Eukaryota; kingdom Metazoa; phylum Mollusca; class Bivalvia; order Adapedonta; family Hiatellidae; genus Panopea; species Panopea generosa. The sequence goes on from CM055911.1 coordinate 9,687,633, forward strand.
GTTTTACGATTTAATTTGAATTTTAAGAAACACACCATACCGAGAATTTTAGAGGATGAAGTTATAATTTTATCAATATATTGATGCCTTTTGCCATCTGGACTGAATGTTAAACACAAATGCTTATGATGTCCGACAAATTCAAGCTAAACATTATTAAATTTGAATACAAGTCGTTGTTCTTCATTATTGAGTGCAAATATTTGGATTAAAATCAACAAGCCATTGTTTAGACCAATTTGATACTATCTGTAAATAGTGGTTAAGTATACCTACCATATCATTTATATTGGATGTAGAAATAAAAAACGAACTGTCATCAGAAAACAATCTAACTATACTCAACATACTGTCTTTAACATCATTTATATATAATAAAAAAGTGGACCCAAAACAAAGCCTTGCAGAACACCAGCTGAAATATATCTCAATTCTGAAAATGAGTTTCCTATAAAAACACGGTGTTTCCTATTTCTAAAGAATTCGATATCCAAATTTAAAGTTCATCATCAATCTCCAGTTGTTTAAGTTTAAAAATTAAGCCCTTATGCCATACTCGATCGAAAGCCTTTGATATGTTGGCAAACACAATACATATATATAGTGCTTTTCATCAAATGACTGGCAAATATTATGATATATATCTATTTACTAGTATGCTGCTGAGTGTCCCGGATAAATACAGACTGTTTTTTTAAATATTAGATTTTGTTCATGTATATAGATATAGATATATTTAAACATTATTCTTTCAAAAACTGTACATAATAACTTAAAGGTGAAATAGGTCTGTAATTTGAGGAATCATTAGGACTGCCCTTTTTAAAATAAAGGCATAACCTTCGCATACTTCCAAGCAAACGATTAAAAATAATAGACAATGACAACGAAATTGAACGTGGTGTTTCTCGTAACATTTTATGACTGATATCGTCGTCATCGCACGCTTTATTGATATTCTTTTATTTTAAATATCTGTTATTTCTGATTTGTTTATCGACATTTGCATGTTTCTTAAGGTTATTTACTGTGTTTGTTGAATGTTATAAGGCCGAGTCGTTAATTAAATTTGTATGTTTAGCTTTTCGTTTCTGCCTGTCTCTTTATTTGGAAAATTTTCGTATAGGTAAATCGTACCATGGATTACCATTTGGTCGCAGAGTGACCAAATTGAAGGGAATACAAAGTTTAACTAAATCAATAAACCTAACGTAAGCCCGTAGCATTATGTAAAGAGTCCAGGTACAAACAATGCCAATTTGTATTCCTTATTAAAGTATTCAACTTATCAAAATCTGCCTTTTATAATTCTACACTCTTGTCTGGTTAGATCGTTTTGCAATTAAATTTAAAATATAAATATGTTGCAAAGCGGTATGTTACCGATCTTGGCGTCACGAATATTGAAACAGCAACAGGGTCTATAAGACTTGAAGTAGTATCTGTTACACTCGTAGGAGTATTAATACCATTATCCATGTTATTAATTGCCAAGATAATTTTAAATAATGAGATGCAGTATTTAACTGATCTTCGCTGACATCGCCTAATAGAATTACATATTTTCGAATGCCTTTTCCAGACCGTTATTAAGATTATTCCAAAAATCCACATGTGAACCAGGTTACCTATATATGTACTAATAATAAAAGATGCATTACGATCTTGTACTTCAATCCAGGAATTAGGAAGAAGGACTTCAAACTAGTCTAAGCGATGAGAAATAATATTCGTTGAAACATATACTAAAATTCCTGAAGAATGAGCATTTTTATACTTTCTGTGAAAAATATTAAAACCATCTAATGATAAGTACTCGTCCTAAACAGTGACTGGTAAATGGATTTCAGTAAATCTTATTTTATTTCTTATACTTCTTATATTAAAATATAGCAATGTTATACAGTTAGAAACCACTGTGGATACAGGGCCAGGATTTTGTTCTATATCACCCGACATTACGACAATAATTGAAATAATTGAAAATTCTAAATTTAAAATACTAGATACCATACAGTATTTCACACTGGCAGATGTTAAGCTAATGCATTTAATCAGACACACAAATAGTTATGTCAACAAAGACAATGGATGGAGATTAGAGTATATTTCTCGTATAACACAATTCATCTTACAATAGAAACTTCCTATGGCCACCCTCCATGTCATTAAATCACTACCCATTTGGTTTCAAATATAGCAAAATGCTTACATTAGTTCCTTGAATGGTAGGCCATAGTGAAATGCAATTGTTGACATTGCGTTTGACTACGTGGAATCAAAGTTGAAGAGAAAAGATAAAAGAGAGAACTAGTACATATGACAGTCCACAGAGTAAGTAAGTGAAAAACATCATATGAATGTTTTTTCTACTATGAAATTAAATGAACCAATACATCATATATATACATTATACACATACTCTGTCGTGCTCGCATTCACACCACAACACAATGTCCTCTACATCCCTTATTTTCACAAAAGCACGTGTATATTGCTGTGTCAAAATCATTTGTCAATAAAAGTCATAACCATAGTGCATCTGTTTTCTGGTTTATCAGTTGTCAAAAGTGTATCAATATCACAACTGAGTAAACATCATTGCTAACATGGTATCATAATCACCATCATCATCATCCTCATCATCATCATAACAATAATAATCATCATCATTACACCACAGGATAAATGAAGATCAACAATCCGTCATATATCATAATTTGTTCAGGTTACATAATTTCAAAAGTGAAACTTTATTTTGACCTCCATTATTATCATATATATAGTCCAATACCATAATTTAACATTATCATACTATTCGGCAGTGTCATCATCATCATCACTGTCATCACCATCTTCATCATCATCATTGTCACGTCTACCCCATCATCATTATTATAATCATACCCTTTGTCATTAAACTACAGGATAAGATCAGATCCTATCTAGTCCTATACAATATATGACATAACAAGTGCATACCTGTTCATACAGATATATAATCCGATGCCAAATAATAAATTAATGAATATATGTCACTATCATGATTTTCTCGTAACCAGTGTACTGTTATTCTTACCGTCTACATTAGTAGAAACAAATTAGAATATTCACAATGTATTAAGAACTACTTGGACTGTAATGAGTAAACCACGTGCACTTGGCGTCAGTGTGTCTAAGGTCGAAGTGCACGTCAACTTTTATTTTTAAACAACATACATACTATAAGAGATTCGGAATAAGCACAGGTCTATTAAATTGTTACATGTAAAAGATGGGATATTGTTAATTTGTGATATTGTTTCTGTTAAATCACCATTTAAATGACTAGTTCAGCAACATCTTCTCTGTTTGTGACACGTTTTGATGGCGAATCTCTGCGTAGTTTTACTAGAACTTTTCCACCACTGGTCCAGTGTAGTAAATCTTCCACGATGGCATGGTTGTGTTGCGTAAGATCTTCAATAATTTCAAAAACTTTTTTAGGATAGTATTTAAGATTTCTACGATTTTTGATAACAGTATTTTTTGTATGGTACCTGGTAAACTTCACCAACACTTGATTGCTGTTTTTATGACCCACCGGATGGCAACGTTCAATGTCGGCTGGTGTCACATGGGGACTGTTGACGGGCATGTTGGCTGACAAGTCGAGTTGAAAGACATTTGTTTTAATGTAGTTACGCATGTCTATGCTCAAAGTGGCTTCGTCGGGAGAACCTGTCAATGGGAAGTTAATGAATCGCAGAGAATTCCTACGACCATATTGTTGCAGGTCATTTAGTTCTTCTTGCAGAGTTATGCCTGACTGCTGTGTGACATCTAGATTATGCTCGAATGATTCTTGAAATTTGATTTGTCGTCAATCAGCTGAATCTGATGTTTAACAGTTTCTTCTTGTGATTATACTGTTTCCATTAATTCTTTGTTTGATGCAATTTGAGGCCGAATAATAGAATTTTGGAAAAATTTAATGGCTAGCTCTTGTTGCTTTTATAGATGGCTACATCAGATCCGAAAGAACGGGGGCTAGTTCCTTCATCACCGATAGCTCCTTAGTGGCGTTGGTTACCATTTCCGTAAAAGGAATGCTCTTCCTCAATTCCAGAACACTGATGTCTAGCAAAGAATTCTGTCGCTTAAAAACTGGACCTTCGTCATCGCCTGTCGAACCTTGCTTATTTTTATATTTTTGCTACGGGGTTGTACACTTATTCGTAATTGCGGCACTTGATTTTGGTGTTTGCATGCTGACCGTGCTCTTATCCATTTAAGTTTTCTTAAATGTTATTTATTGTTATTTATATGTGAACACTTATTAACACCAGCACAACACATTGCATAGGTAGACATGTAAACAAATGTACATTGTACTTACGCTTGGCCGCGTTCTTTTGTCCGTTGTAAAAATACTTTGTTCAATGTAAAACCCATAAAACAGCACTAATGCATCCACATTTCACAGTTTTCATAACCACATCAATTTAGCAATGACACAACGAAACTCTATATCGTAAAATTTAAGACCGTCCTTTCAATTTAGACTAGGAAAACTTAAAAAACATACCGCTCCGATTTAACCACATTTTCTGTGCGTGCGCCATTTTGACCAAAAAGCACTTTACACTTGCCAAGCAAATCCAACTAAAATTTGACAGATTTGAGAGTTATAACGTACGTTTACAGCTCTTTGTGAAGTCTTTGTGGAAGTTAAATGAAAAATTGAAATAAACACAAAAAAAGACCAATGGATTCTTTGCAAAGTATAAGTATTAATTCAATGGAAATACCTTGATATCTTCAGTTTCTAACACAATTGTCGAATAATCAAGTCTCTTCATTAGTAAAACCGGGAACGATTATATCTTTTTAATTCAAAGTAAACTCACTTCTCGCTAGCATCATTAATGAAGTTTCTACCTGCTACACTTTTACGGCACATGTATTCCGTTTCCAAGCCACACGGATGAGCATGTTGTTCTCTTTAGAACGAATGACTGATTGAATGTTAAGCGTAATTTTATGCCACTGACGGCTAACAAACGATCATTAAAGCTAACTACTCTTTCTTGTGATCCTGGAAGGTTAAGCAGTATCGAGCACAACTATCTCCACAAGTAACTGATAACTTTCCCAGTTGAATCAGCAGTGGGACACGTACGATAGTGAGACGCAATGCCATATATCAATCGTCACGGACACCAGCTGGGAGTGTACATGTATTGATAATCAGACACGTTACCGGCTTGGCTAATCAGACCCGGCTCTAAAGAACGAAAATAATAACACCACCAAGTCCTACATACAAAAAATAAATGGATTAAAAACTTTTACACAATATATCTTATGCCAAATGTACATACGACTGTATTAAATATAATAAATCAATCTTAACGCTAATTTCAAATCTACAGATATACAATAAGAAATAATTTGTACAATATAATTAAAAAAAAGCAACAAAAAAGTTTGATTTACACTTTAATGTCGGCGTTGAATTATTTGCGGTATCCATGACAACTTAAAAAGATCACATGATTGTGTAATATACATTTGGATCACTGGAGTATATTCCACCTGTTACAAAATGTTCCAATCTGGGAGTTGTATCACATCTTTGTAATGCTAACTGTAAAGAAAAATAAGCATTATATATAGACGTTAAACCTCATTTAATATATAAGTATAGTCAACACATTTCAGGCTATATATGACATTACCAATTTTATTGGTTGAGGAAAACCTCAGAGTGATTTTGAGTAGAACCACCAGTAACCGGTAAATTTCTCACATACTTTTTTTTGGATAGAGCGGGACTCGAGCCTACAACTTTAGCGGTGAGACGTAAATGGTCTTGAGACGGCGCATCAAACCACCCGACCACGGAGGACCCTAACTTTATATATATGTTTCGGGAAGCTTAATTGGACCGTTAAAATCTCACATGTATGAATAATATAGTATATGATGTTATTAATGCTTTTTATTGAATCTTTGGTGAATAATATTTCAATCACTTGCGTGTCTGATTGTGATTTCGTTTAATCACATAAAAATAAATAGTATTTGTTTTATTTGTAAACTTGTATGTGACATATGTGAATTACGTTGTACAGACCGTAATCCGTTCAAGTACACCAAACGGACGCAAACGAAACGAATATCAAACGCGTTTAGATATACAAACGGACTAAAAATGCAAACGAAACGATAAACGATAAACGAAAAACGAAAAACGAAACAAAACGATAAACGAAACGATACACGGACGCAACAGGGCGAACGATCCACGAATGATACAAAACGATAATGCAAACTTAAACGCATCAAATAAATAAAGATTCGGATATCCTCTAATATTGTCGTAGTTATATTGACAATGAAATAAATAATTAAACGAAATGATTGCTCTCTTTGTCATTTAAAATCTTTAAATTGCTATACCTGTAACTTTAATTAAATTTCTTTGTTATAAGTTTTAATCCCGAATTACCCGTGAAAAACATTGCCTCGGGCATCGTTTCTTTACTTGTAAAAGTGTGATAAAACAATCAGATAACGCATGACCTGCTTACACAACTACCCCAATTAACTGATTTAATTATCTGAACACCGATTTATGTTGCTGTTCTGTTTTATGATTGCCAATCAGGAAAAGTTTTCACGCAATTTTAGAAAATCTGTTTGTTACACCAAAAACACTTAGGGCTTTTCCAAAATTGTATATAAAAATAGTTCATATATATATAACAAACACACGTAAAGGGTTGGTGTTTGTTTGTTACTGGGTGTCTTCCAAAATGTTTGTTTTCAATATAGGCATTTGTTAAAAAAAGATTACTATTAAGCTGATAGAGTTATTAATAACTACACATACCTTAATTTGTGTACAGAATGAACACGCTGTCCCTTTCACTATCACCTTGTGCCAATGTCCGATTACGTCACCAGTGAAACAAACATTTTATTCACTAAGTGGGTATCTTGGACATTTTTGATGGAAGGATATCAGAGGAATTCTATCGGTGTAATGTACATAAAAGTCCTTGAAAGCGTCAGACGGAAGTACATGTACCAGCGATTTTAGAAGCCATGCCACAAGACATAAAACTTTTACCCTTAAAGGCATCTTTTTTTATGGAAACATCTCCGGCTCCCCCATGCATTTACCATAGTGAAATAGAACGCGACGTTAAATGACGCAAGAAACTGTCAGAGTGACGACATCGCACATTGCCACGAGGTCAGAAATAAATTGTGTCGGAGTAATAGACATAAAGTGTGTGCGCTCGCTACATAAATTAAGGTATGTGTATTTGTAAATATATTTATCTTTGCGGATTATATAAATTATTTTGTTTAATGAATTGTTATAATTGTTTAACATGACAATCTATCGAAATTCATAACTGGAATTAAAATTGGAAAATACTTGTTAATAATGCATTATTCCTGTAAATAAAATAAATACTTGCTGAGGCGTCTATACTCTGTTTCTTGCATAATAGCAGATTATACACCACTGCAGATATAAAAAAAAGACGGACTGGTTCACATTTATTTACTATATACTTTTTCGATACTGTAATATTGACGTTAGTGTAAACAAGTCTGGCAATGTTTGGCCACTCTAATGATTACGTGACCGTAACGTGTTTATCTGATGTAATTGACATGCCCCGTACCGTGTGTATTAAATTTCAATGATTGAGTTTTATGTAACATATTAATCTGCTGTCACGCTACAAATCATCAACTTTATGGTAGACCATATCTGACATAGGGTGGCTTAGTTAGAAATATTTCAGAATGATTTTAATCAATATTTCAGAAAGATTTTAATCAATATTATTTTAATTTATTTAATTAATATATTATCATATAAAACCCGGCGATTTCTTTAAATATCTAGTTCTTATTATTTATTCTACTGCGGTGTTGCAATTGGACAACCAGAGATGATGCGATTGGTGAACATGTCGTGTAAACGTTAAATGGTAAAAAGATACACGGTAAACGATACACGCAAAACGATTCGAACGCAAACGCAGGTTAAAATGCATTCACTATCGTTTTGAACTGCATTTTCGTATTTTCTCTAACGTTTATCATAAAAAAAATGCAAACCATTAACGAAACTAAAATGCATTTCAAACGCAAAACAAACGCGTTTGACACGCAAAACGAACGCAAATGAAATGCATTTTTGGTGTACTTGAACGGATTACGGTCTGTAATATGGAAAATATGAAAATTGTAACGATTTCTCGTGATTGTGGGATCGTTGTTAAATAATTTTAAGACCTTCACTCGGTAGAAAAGAACCACACATAGATGTTTATAAAACTAAACTATTTAACACAATATGAACTAAATATACAGGTAATAATATGCTATTTCTTAATGTAAATCCGTTATTGTCACACAAATTAATGTCTTTGATGTTCTTTTATCCCAAATTGTTCAAATTATTTTCTCATCTTATACCGCACACGCCCTGGTTCAACCCTTCGTCAATAAGCTTCCGTAGCTACACGTCGATAGTATACCCAGTATAGTTTCTTATTCATTGTACATATCAATTGTACCCCAGCACACAGCCTTCCGATCAATCTGCTATTTATCCTAGCACACAGCTATTTAATCAGCACACAGCTTCCTAATTTCAGCACACAGCAATTACGTTCAGCACACAGCTTGATTTAACCAGCACACAGCTTTAACATTAGTCGTTTGAATTAGCACATAGTTATCACACACACACACACACACACACACACACACACACACACACATCGCGTCTTTATTCTCGGACGGCCAAACTCACTCTGCTCTCCCTCCCCCTTTCAGTGCACTTCATATTTTTTATTCACACTCACACACTTGATACATGAGCTTTATCTATCTCTAACAAATAAACACATAATTAAGAAGATGAGAAAGATGACCACTGGCTTGTCTGTTTCCCCAACTAGACTAAGAAAATAGATGTCATCAGTGTGGTGTTTCAACTAGCGAGTACAGTGGTTTACAAATCACTTAGTTACTTTAGATAATCTGCAGCTGCAGTACTTTAATGATTCTTCTTATCAGAACTTTCCCTTACAGGCACGCCATGTGTACTATTTCAGTATTATTATACTATATTAACTACGGCCATGCTTTATATATATAGTTTTTAAGACAATTCGCATATGTATACAGTATTGGTCTTCAGTGTTATTTGTTAGTATATTTCAATTCCTAATATATAAAACAATGGGAGAATAAAACAACAACACTAAATAGAAATTAGTATTCCTTACCGTAAACCCGTTTGCTTGGCAGCCTACAAATATGCCAGCGACACCACCTTGCGAGGAATATCGCCCACTTGCAAATGTAGCAACAGGGGTATACAACGGAATTGTGGAGCATGACGTCATTACCTGTGGGTTTGATAATTAGGAATATGTATGCGACCCAGTTATGGTGTCGCCATTATCGCCGGGAGCTACTTCAGTGATCAGTAGGTAGTAGTTCAAACGACACGAATTCAACATTAGTCTTCAGATATGATAGCTTGATATTTAGTGTTTACTTACCATTGCATGTATCAGACTGTGGCATAACACTTGTATATAAATAAAAATAGTTTTTAATTTAACACTATCTTAAAATTAATACAATTATTATTTTAAAACGATGTACTTTATATGATCACACTAAAGCGTATTCAACAAAAAAAGTGGATTTATCCGCACATTGACCGATGTTGTCGTGTACATATACAACAGTATAACCGCTGACTGTGGAGTAATACTTATCAAACAGTTTATATATATTTAGGCGATGTGTAGAAATTTACGATTGTAACAGATACTATTTTCTTACTTTCCGTCCTGCCATCCACGTTGACGGCAGAGTAACATTACAATTGTTCAGAACAAATGCTTCTAATGACACGTGACTTCCCGATGGACACGTGGTGGATTTGTTGTTGGCAGTGGTAGTCTCTGATAACATCATCGCCAACGTTGAGAATTTGTCACAAGTTAACAACGCTGAAAGTAGGATCAGTTAACATTATCGTATTATTTAATAAAAAAAATGTTTGACTAGTAAGTTCTTAGATATGCATATATTTTATATCCTTAATTAAAGCTGCATTTCTTTAAATAAACCGTTATCTTTGTTAGGTACAGTGAACGATATAAGGCACAAAAAAAGCAATATTTCATTTCCAACTAACTTACCAAAAAATAGTGGATGTTTTTGTTTTTTTAACAGTTGTACAAGTGTATTATATAATGTTTTAGTCTGTTTTTAATCTAACACATAACATTTTTTATTTTCTGATTTTTTCGTGTATAAAAACTTTTATGAGAAAAATACATATGCTGTCAATGAGTTTATCATTAAAGTGACACACGACAATGTCGAAGTCTCAATCAAAATAATCTATACAACAGAACCCATGCACGTAAAACCGAATAAATTGCCAATTACTGCTGCTGGGAACTTCCTATTTTAGAAGTTATCAACAGTCATATGAAAATAATGGAGTCTCGTTAATTTTAAAAATATGTCTCAAAAGTTCTAAAATAAAAATTATTCTTTTAGGAATTTAATCTGATAGATCTAAAAAGATGTGTTACAGTGTGGTTTCAACCATTTATCAGAATCATTCCCACATACAAAATAGCAACACAGGGTGGTTTGTTCTGATTTCATATTTACATTATGTAAATATATCATTTTCAGAAATGACGTTAGATAAAAAGCTTGTGTCCATTTAAATATTCAACATCTTAAGAACGTTATGGGTGAATAGCAAAACTATTTTTTTAAAAATATCAATTCGCGTTCGAACTAAGTTGGTTAAATGATAATCATCCCTTAAACATACGTGTCGGTACATGCGTGGTAGGTATCTCAGTTGTTGTCGGCGTTGTTGTCGGTGGTGTTGACGGTGTCGGTGTTGTTGTAGGACGTTCTGTTGTTCTGGATGCCGTCGTGACGGCGTGGGTACCTGAAATATTTTAAATCCATTTTGTTTTTACTAACGGGAGAGTATATATATATATATTCTATCTCTTACCGTATAAGGTTATCTGTCATTTTAATTGCACGAGCTATTTTTTTTTGAAATTCTATATCACCCTACAGCTAGTGTCGAGAAAATAGTCACTCGTTTATCAAATGCACATGCTAGTAAGACGTCACATTTTCTCAGAAGACAGTTTGCTTACTTAAAAGAAAATAATAATATATCTTATACAAAAAAAGGAATAAATTATTTATACGAGTACGTGATGTATACCCTGTTGACCATTATTGATCCGACTGTATATTTATATATATATTTAGTTGAGTAACGGTAGAAAATTTGACAGATGTGATCACGCATGTTATAAACGGCTTGAAAAAAAATTTGAAATGCAAGCTACGTCAATAACAAAACACTTGATGACTTTATCAAGTTAAAAATCAATATGAATATAGTGAGAGAGTTATGTAATACACGTAGTAGTTAAACATGTCAGAATTAAGAGACCATTAAAGAAGGCGTAAAACTTGCAAATGAGCAGCTTTGGTTTAAACATGTTTTATGTCGAAACTAGCATACATACAATAACATTAAAGGTATAAAACGGAAGCAACATGCTTATCAAGTTGTTTCTCTCCTTTTTTTAATTAACAGAGGAGGTGGATTGAAACATAGACTGTATTTAAGCATACATTAACCAAAATATATATAATACAAATAGGAAGGAAAGTAAATAAACGCAAGAGGTTGTACATTAAATAGACATTGTCATGTAGAAGAAAACGAGTGTAATTATAAAGCTATTGGGATTTTGGGCAAAATATGGGCAAAACATTTGTCGATTATAGAAATATGTTTGTGTTTTGTACGTTAAAATCTTTATTTAAATCTTTTTGAACTTCGTATATAGTGATGCATCTCATTAATAATGTCATTATTATCAGAGAATGTTAGGTGAGAATGACCGTACAGAAGGATTGATAGTAAGATGTTTGTAAACTAGAAATCTTGTTTACCATGTTGGTTTTGTGATTTGTATAGTGATGGTATTTCAGAAAGAAATGTTATACATCTTCGATACTACCGCATGTAGGTAAGTAAGATTCTGACATATTTTCAAGAAAAAAAAACTTAGTTGAAAGAATTACATTTTGTGAGAAGTCTTGTGTGTAAGGATTGCAGTTTTCTATCACCGTGATGTTAATGATTAGGCAATGCGACTGATGAGCAGGTTAGGGATTGTTTGGAAGAATTGACGGGTGGAGATTGGCGTGCCACGTCCGAATGCTTGTTCTATTCACGAACAACAGATGGGAGGAATGAAGTATTATCCGGCGCGCGTTTCAATTGCTTGGATGCCATTTGCATTGCGAAGGTTGTATCTCGACATATTTCAAACAACAGGAGGAACTAAAACGCAAATGTATTGTGTCATTTTATAAACACAATACGTTTGTACTTTAATCTCCGTGGTTCTAAGTTTCCCTTATTTTTGCATTATGTAAATATATCATTTTCAGAAACTAGTGACTGTGTAAGGAGGTTATATTGATTATTGACTACTGTGTACTAGCAATAGTGTAAGTAGGTTACATTGATTATTGACAACTGCGTTCTAGTGATTGTGTAAGGAGGTTGTATTGACTACTGCGTACTAGTGATTGTGTAAGGAGGTTATATTGATTATTTACAACTGCGTACTAGTGATTGTGTAAGGAGGTTATATTGATTATTGACTACTGTGTACTAGTGATTTTGCAAGGAGGTTATATAGATTTTTGATTACTGTATACTAGTGATTGTGTAATGAGGTTACAATGATTATTGACAACTGTGTACCAGTGTTTGTGTAAGTAGGTTATATTGATTATTGACTACTGTGTACCAGTGTTTGTGTGAGTATTTTATATTGATTATTGACTACTGTGTACCAGTGTTTGTGTAAGTAGGTTATATAGATTTTTGACTACTGTATACTAGTGATTATGTAAGGAGGTTATATTGATTATTTACAACTGCGTACTTGTGATTTTGTAAGGAAGTTACAGTGATTATTGACTACTGTGTACTAGTGATTGTGCAAGGAGGTTATATAGATTTTTGACTACTGTATACTAGTGATTATGTAAGGAGGTTATATTGATAATTAACTACTTTGTACTAGTGATTGTGTAAGAGGTTATATTGATTTTTGACTACTGTGTACTAGTGATTGTGTAAGGAGGTTATATAGATTTTTGACTACTGTATACTAGTGATTATGTAAGGAGGTTATATTGATTTTTGACTAATGTGTACTAGTGATTGTGTAAGGAGGTTATATTGATCATTGAATACTGTGTACCAGAAATTGTGTTAGTAGGTATATAGATTATTGACTACTGTGTACAAGTGATTGTGTAAGGAGGTTATATAGATTATTGACAACTGTGTACATGTGATTGTGTAAGGAGGTTAAATTGAGTATTGACTACTGCGTACTAGTGATTGTGCAAGTAGGTGACAGTGATTATTGATTACTGTGTACCAGCGACTGTGTAAGGAGATTAAATTGTTATTTAATACTGTGAACCAGTGATTGTGTAAGTAGGTTATATTGATAATTGACTACTGCGTACCAGTGTTTGTGTAAGTAGGTTATATTGATTATTGACTACTGTGTACTAGTGATTGTGTAAAGAGGTTATATTGATTTTTGCCTACTGTGTACTAGTGATTGTGTTAGAAGGTTATTTTGATTACTTAAAACTGTGTACTATTGATTGCATAAGTAGGTTATATTGATTATTGACTACTGTGTACTAGTGATTGTGAAAGGAGGTTTTATTGATTATTGACTACTGTGTACTAGTGATTGTGTAAGGATTTATACTAATTATTGACTACTGTGTACTAGTGATTGTGTAAGTTGGTAATGTTTACCAATGTGGGGCACTTGTGTTTCATTGAGATGAAATAATAGTCAATTGTTGGGAGAAAAAATACACTGATTACTGATTACTTTTACCTGCATCACAATACATGCCTGTCCAGCCTGCATCACAATGGCAGTAGTAGTTGTCTTCGTGGTGACTACATGTTCCATGTTGACAATGGGAAAGACACAGAAGGCTTGAATCAGCTGAAGTCAAATCATAATCACTTCTTTATTTTGTATACAATGGATATTTTGATATAAAATGCTTATGAATTCAGACTATGAATTTGAAATGCTATACGTATTTAGTATGGGTATTTTCAATGTCAAGTGCTGACCTGCATTATTCGGTCAATATATTATATGATAAAAAGATCCATTTGAATCAAAGAATGGGTTCAAGAAATAAAAGTAATATATTGTCGATTCAGTTCAACGATGTTTAAATGCTTAAATTCTATAATCTTTATGTTTAGCTCTATCAGTGGTCAAATGTCAATCTTTTCCCAATGTCTACATGCATAACTTTAAATATTATCGTTAAGGAACATGCATGCTCTCTTCTTTTTTATAAATGCATCGTGAGTTTTTTTCTATCTAGATAATACTGATGGATTTTATAAGCTTCCATGACTCCCAACATTCTCCTTACATGATCTGACATTATTCTGGGATTAGATCTTCTAATACAATCTGTTTCTTTATTTTTAACTAATGATCGTGTACCATTTTGTCTACACGCCTACAAAAATAGTTTACAAGAGCTATCCCCAATACTGAATACAACGTATTGTTCCCTCTATGAAACGCCGATGCCAAAAAGTAGTGAACGCGGTGACCACACACAATACTGATTTGTGAACTTTAATTTTCACCCTTTAAAATTAGAAACAATGATTTCCACAAAAGTCTCAAATATCATCGTTTTTCTTTCCTATTGGTCATTTGTTAGAAAAACTCTATAATTTTACATGATGTCTAAGTTTGACAAAACTATGCATAATAATATCAACATATAATGAGTGAAGTTCATGATACGTTTTCTTGACAGTCTGTATTATCATAAACTCAAACCAAAATTATGTTTTATGGAAGCAACGTGACGAAAACAACTATGTAAACCTTGACTGACACGATCATGCTGGGACTGAATATCTACTGAGTGCTGCTGTTACCTGTATCGCATTGCGAGCCTGTCCAGCCAGCATTACAACGGCAGTAGTAGACGTGGTTCACTGTGTGACTACATGTTCCATGTTTGCAAATGTGCGGACAGTGATCAAGTAGAGCAGCTGAACAAAAAACGATCAATATTAATTTGTATTTAACATTATAATTATTATAAAGACAATGGAATATCTAATATAAAAATATAGATGTATTTCGATTGCGAAATTTACATGGGTAAACATATAGAAATGTCCATATGTGTCATAATGATAAAAAGTGATTTTCATTATTTGGTTAATATAAATAACAAATAATTGTCGTTTCCAATATATGACTTTATTTTACGGTGTCTGATATATACTTTATCTAACAGCAGTTATGTTAAAACGTATGTTAAGTACCATGAAATATTTCCAGAATCCCACTTTCCGTAGTGCAGATACACTGTAGTGCAATATTGTAATGTCATCATGCATTACTTGATAAAATAACAAAAAGACCCAACAAACTTGAATTTATTTGGAAAGTAATAAATCAAACTTACATTCGGGCTACTTCTATCATTTCCTTAAAGCAGTATCGTACAAGCAAGTTAGACTTTGTTTTTTTATCAGTATATCATGAAGAAATTTTCTATCGTTTTCCAAAAAATAGTGCAGTCATGTCTACTCTTTTATGAGATAGAATTATTTGGTGACAAATGCTCAAACCTTCAAATTAAACAATAACTTCATCTGCTTCAATTGGGATGAACTGACCGGGAAAGTTTTCTTTACTTCGTGATAACCTTGAGATAACTAAGCTTTGTAACCTTTATATTTTGGATCCAACTGTTGCCCATCTCGCTAGAATTAGTTTATATGAATATAAGATAACAAATTGTGACACGTACAATGACATTATAGTTTTTCTTCGAGAGCCGAGTAATGCGGAAGATAACGAATGATAATTCGGAAGTGATATTACACTAGGTTGATATAATGCCTATGCATTATCTGTTTAATGTTTAGCAAAATACACGTAGGATATGTTTTATATGACGGCAAATATCGAGGATCTATGATTTGACCTAGATCAAACTGAGGAAGAAACTGCAACCTTTCTATTCCACGTGGATACTCAAATTAGATCCTTATAACCTCATCACTGAGATTGCAGACTCGAACCCCGCACGTTCAGTTGTTTTATGGTGTTTAGCGTCGCTTTCAACAATTTTTCAGTCATATCGCGACGGTGTCTACTTGAGACAGTATTCTAAGCGCTGTCACACTGGAGTATCATGCCGCAGACACATGGTATGATACCCCAACCAGTCACATTATACTGACACCGGGCCGACCAGACCTAGAACTCTCCTATAAATGCTGAGCGTCAAGCGAGGAAGCTACTTGTACTATTTTTTTTAAATCTTTGGTATGACCCGGCCGGGGATTGAGCCCACGACCTTCCGCATGCGAGGCGGATGCTCTACCACTAGACCACGACGCGGTCCCCTTCAAAGTGATTAATACGGGGAACTATGATGTTTGTTTTCCATAAGACGATGGTTCTTCTGTGACTCATATAATAACAAATACAAACTGAAATCAAAATTAAATTCATGGGAACGCTTTTAAAAGGAAACTGTTAACATATACAATAATATGAGACTAACTACCGTTACCTGTTTGGCAATGAATACCTGTCCAGCCCACATCGCAACGGCAGTAGTAGTAGTTGTTCTCTGATTGACTACATGATCCATGTTGGCAATTGGAATGGCACGGATCATATGTAACAACTGAAGACAACCCATGATAACTTTTTGGTTACGGATTTATTGTTATACAATCTACGAATCGCCTAAAATAACATATTGATTCCGTCGATGCATTTTACATTCTTAAACATATTAAATAGATTATTTGTGTCGCAATAAAGGTGTTTGTTTGTTTGAATATTTAGCGTCATTTTATCAAGGATTAACAGACAATCAGTACACTTAATAGGAACTTATTGCAAAATGTTGGATTATTTTACCACCATACTTGATAAAAAAAGGATGGCCTGTTTCCTCATGAACGTCTAAATAAAAATCGTAGAATAATTCAATTCGGGACTGTAGTTACAACATAACCACATGGTTATGGATAACGTCTTCCCCCTTCAATATTAGTGACACGTTTTATTTAGCTCCTAATAGCATAACAACATTAACAAAACTTTAATCCTAAATTTTATAAGGTCGAAAATGTTCTTTAACTGTTTTGTAAATTACAAATATTAAAACACTGAACGCTTTAATTTGTTGCTTTCAACTGTTGACTGTATTAAACTGTTTAAACATCATTAGTCTCTCATCGCTGAAATCTTGGACACAAATTCCGCTTGGTCTAAATTGGTTTAATGGCAATTTCATAATGTATATTCTTAGCACATGTAATTATAATGCTCGGGACCTCATTGGAAATAAGCCTGTGGGCTTTATGGGCAATCCAAGGTTACTTCACGCTATTATGTTTGCCCAAGTTTACATTGATTGAATACTTCTTTGAGATTTTCCACTCATTTCATTTAAGTCACCATAGTTTCTACAGTATATTTATTGTGATAGATCTATAACAAATACTTTGGATGCTGCCAAAACAATTATATTCATATTGCATTCTGTGATACTTTATATTTAATATTTTACTTAATTAATTCTGTATAGTATGGGTTAGTTATAAAATAATCCTTTTAATAATTTATCTACATCTATAACTTCAATCAATCACCAATCTTTTCTCGTGTTCATTTAAAACGCAAGAAACTGCTTATCTTATCATCGTATTATTTTCACAGGGCCAGATCGTACTTTATTTATTTAATTGAACTCATACACCCAATTATAGACATTTTTCAATAACCTTGCGTGATTTAGTGAACCATGTGTACTACCAATGTCCTAGCTTCGTGAATTCTGAACATGTCGTTATTTTGTATATTATGAATCAAATACATAATTATACACGTGCTAGTATTTGAATTACTAAGTTTAGAACGAAAAGTCAAGAATTTTTTTTAGATATTATACTTTATTTCATGGCATTTTTAAATGACACCCAAAGTCATAAAGTCGAGGGTGTGTTAGTCGGTGATTGTCATATCATTTAGTTGTAACATAACTCAATGGTTTCCAATTTCTTGCATTTGATCAAGAGACACTAAGGAACTGGATCTGTTATTTAACCTGTCACGTCCAGGACGTCAAAGATTGTTTGTACGCACTTCGGAGGTAAACACGGTGATATAACTAGCTACGCATCTGTTGATTTACTGTGCGTCGGCGCTTGTTGGCCTTAGGAATTCAAGCTAATGATTCATTTAGGGGTAACATGATTACAACGGGACAAGCTTCTTTGAATTATGGTGTCGTTGTCAATATCTACGATGAATGCAAGACCATGTCTTGTCACTAATATATGCACGAAGGAAGGCGTAAAGTATGGCGTCACAGAGGGGAACGGTACGAAGATTGCTGCGTAATATATCACGCGCGATGAGATGGGGATAGCGTGATTACATGCATAATGGTAGGGGTTGGTTTATAAAGGCATCACAAAAGAACCATGATAGTGATTTCAGTAAGTCTAACAGCACAATAGTGAAGTCGTGAATTCATGAGTTGTGCCTTTTCTAAGAGACAACCGAGACATCACGTTGTTTGAGCAAGATTACGCTAATCAGATTTCAACAAGAATGGCATTTAAGTTTTGAAAACAGAATAACGTAAAAAGTCTTAAACCCTATCGAACACTGTGGAAGTAGTTATTGAAGAGTGAAATGCGATCCTCTTTGATACATTGGCAAAAGTATGCACACCAGTATCAAAATAAATGGAGTATAATTCATGATGCATTTTCTTGACAGTCTGTATTATTATAAACTGAAATCAATTTAAGTTTTATGGGAGCAATAAGACGAAAACAACTACGGAAACGTTGACAGATGCGATCATACTGAGACTGAACATGTACTGAGAGCTGTTGTTACCTGTATCGCATTGCGAGCCTGTCCAGCCATAATAACAATAACAGTAGTAGTTGTGGTTCCCTGATTGACTACATGTTCCGTGTTTGCAAGTGTGCGGACACAGATTCAGAGAAGCAGCTGAAGAAAAAAACGATGATTATTAATTTGTATTTAACATTTTTGTTATTATGAAGACCATGGAATATCTGATATAAAATGGGATGAGATGGAAGTATTTGGTAACAAAAAATCACACCTTCAAATTAAATAATAACATTTTCTGCATAAATAGAGAAAGACTGTGTGTGGAAAATATTACTTAAATTCGTGATAACCTAACTTCGTGATAATTTGACTTTGTGATAACTTAACTTCGTGATAGCTTAGCTTTGTGATAACTTAATTTTGTGATTACATAACTTTGTAAGAACTTTATAAAACACAACCTAACTTTGCTTTTTGTGATATCTATGAGCATTAGAAATTGAACTACTTCGTGTGTTTTAAGACAGCTAGTTATTTGAAATAAAGAACTTGTAAACTAAGTGAATATAGGACTTGCAATACATAAATTTATCGTATATATCACCTGGTACCTGACTTTACTCTGTGTGGCTTGATAACTTTCTTTGTGAAAATATAACGAGTGTAGTGCTTGATGTGTTTTCATTGACAGTCAGTTAAATTATCTAAATTATGTTTTATGGTAGCAATATGAAGAGAAAAACGTAAACGGCAACCAAATTTACTTTTTGCTGCTTAAAAAGTCAAGAAAAAATGCATGTTCTTTACGTTATGGGATAATTGAATGACACCCAATGTCATGAAACCGTGGTAGTGGTAGTCGGTGAATGTCATACCATGCAGTAGCGCACATAATGAATTGCTCTCATTCCTATTTCTTGCAGTTAGTCCAGAGTCACCAAGAAACTGGCTCAGTGGTCGACCTGCCACGTCAAGGACGTCAAAGAGTGATATCCCGTAAACAAGAACGCTAAACTGTACTTACACCTATCTGAGATTGCATTCAAACTGGAGCATGAACTGCCCATGAAACATGATGTTGTAATCAGCAATGTATATGCCGATCAACAGGGCATCGGCGCTTGTTAGCTGCAGGAATTAAAGCGTATGGTCCACATAGAGATAAGCAGAGACGATACTACTTTAAGTTATGGTGTCTTCGTCGATATATAAGATTGATACAAGACCAGCTAAAACGTGATTTTATCACTTATAAGTCTGGGTTTTGCATATAAAGGCACGATAGAAAGCGTGAAGTATGGCGTCGCAGATGTGAATGGTACGGTGGTTGCTGCGTAAGACAACACGCGCGTTGAGGTGGGGGTAGGATTATGGTGTTGGTTGGTTTATTATGGCACCATAATAGCTTTGTTATACATTGATTGGATCTTGGAACCATGCTTCGGCTCTTTCTAAGAGACCACCATGTCCATTTGGCTTAACACGATAACGCTAGACCACTTTTGAGAAGAATAACATCTGCGTTTTCGAGACAGAATAACCTTACACAATCTTATAATGCGTTTTCATTGACAGTCAGTATAAGTATGAACTGGAATCAAAATTAGTTTTTATGGGAGCTAAAATAACAGTTACGTAAACTTTGACAGATACAATAATGCTGAGACTAAGTAAAAGTTACGTAAACCTTGACAGATACAATCTTGTTGAGACTAAGCAAAAGTTACGTAAACCTTGCCAGATACAATCATGTTGAGACTAAGTAAAAGTTACGTAAACCTTGACAGATACAATCTTGTTGAGACTAAGTAAAAGTTACGTAAACCTTGACAGATACAATCATGTGGAGACTAAGTAAAAGTTGCGTAAAACTTGACAGATACAATCTTGTTGAGACTAAGTAAAAGTTACGCAAACCTTGACATATACAATAATGTTGAGACTAAGCAAAAGTTACGTAAACCTTGACAGATACAATCATGTTGAGACTAAGCAAAAGTTATGTAAACCTTGACAGAAACAATCATGTTGAGACTAAGAAAAAGTTACGTAAACCTTGACAGATACAATCTTGTTGAGACTAAGTAAAAGTTACGTAAACCTTGACAGATACAATCTTGTTGAGACTAAGTAAAAGTTACGTAAACCTTGACAGATACAATCATGTGGAGACTAAGTAAAAGTTACGTAAAACTTGACAGATACAATCTTGTTGAGACTAAGTAAAAGTTACGCAAAAACTGACATATACAATCATGTTGAGACTAAGCAAAAGTTACGTAAACCTTGACAGATACAATCATGTTGAGACTAAGCAAAGGTTACGTAAACCTTGACAGATACAATCATGTTGAGACTAAGTTAAAGTTACGTAAACCTTGACAGATACAATCTTGTTGAGACGAAGCAAAAGTAACGTAAACCCCTTGACAGATAAAATCATGTTGAGATTAAGTAAAAGTTACGTAAATCTTGACAGAGACAATCTTATTGAGACTAAGTAAAAGTTACGTAAACCTTGACAGATACAATCATGTTGATACTAAGTAAAAGTTACGTAAACCTTGACAGATACATTCATATTGAGACTAAGTAAAAGTTACGTAAACCTTGACAGATACAATCATGTTGAGACTAAGTAAAAGTTACGTAAACGTTGACAGAAAAAATCTTGTTTAGACTAAGCAAAAGTAACGTAAACCCCTTGACAGTTAAAATTATGTTGAGACTAAGTAAAAGTTACGTAAACCTTGACAGATACAATCATGTTTAGACTAAGTAAAAGTTACGTAAACCTTGACAGATATAATCATGTTGAGACTAAGAAAAAGTTACATAAACCTTGACAGATACAATCTTGCTGAGACTAAGCAAAAGTAACGTAAACCCCTTGACATATAAAATCATGTTGAGACTAAGTAAAAGTTATGTAAACCTTGACATATACAATCATGTTTAGACTAAGCAAAAGTTATGTAAACCTTGACAGATACAATCATATTGAGACTAAGCAAAAGTTACGTAATTCTTGACAGATGCAATCATGTTGAGACTAAACATTTACTGAGAGCTGTTACCTGTATCGCACTGCGAGCCTGTCCAGCCAACATTACAATGACAGTAGTAGTAATTGTTCCCTGAGTGAGTACATGTTCCATGCTCGCAAGTGTGCGGACAGTGATAAGCTGAAGAAAAATTATGATTGTTATTTTTATTAAACGTTTTATTGTTATACAGACTTTGTTTAATCTCATATAAAATATACATGTAAAACTATACGGATTTTGAGGATGAATAAAAAATGCCCCCTCCCTTCTACATATTTGTTTCGGAATACGCATTCAAATCTGTATGAGCAGTCACCTCTTTTAAGCAGCAACTTGTCGTAAGCAGTCATATTAGTTATATCACATTTATATGCTCTCAGAAGAGAAACTGCTTTAAACAACAATCTGTATTAAAATGCCGCTTTTTCTCCTACCCTTGACTAGCTGTTTAAGAATGGTTTGACTGTAGATTTTACGACTTATTTTCACATGCGTACTTTCTTTCACTTGACCATTGACCTCCGACTTGACTGTTATAAAAATTAGTTCTATCGTTAGTGATACTGCCTTCCCTTAACGAATTCTGGGTAATGATAAAATGATAATGCACTGCGTAGGGGAATTATGTGAGGCAGGTTAATATGAGCTCATTTAAGTGGTGATAATAGACGACATCTAGTGTAAATATGTTACTTATTTAGTAACACATGTAATAAAATATGATACGAAAGGCCATAAAAGAACAGAACAGGACAGGGCAGGTTATAGCAATACAATAAAACTAATTTGCTCATTAATTTGTTTTAATACACATTAATCATTGTGATCCTTGCATTGCGACTGAGAAGATAATGTTAATCAGTTTACAACAAATCTGATTTAGGTTTTTTAGAATATTATATTTCTTAATCATACACAAAAGTGTCTGTTTTGCATATCAGTATTTTTCAATTCTCTATTTTTAATAATGTTTGGCCAATAGTCACGATTAACATAATCCTCGCAGTTTGACTTCATGTATATACCTTGCTTGAAGTACTATTGTGTTGTTACAATTGTAATAGAGTCACTTAATATGTGATTACGCATAGCATAACTTGTATTTATAACTTGCTTATATAACTAAATGTCAGTCAAAAGCTATACATACATACATAGTTAATGTTTATTGTGTTATATCTTATGCCCTTTACATAGCTATTGTATTTTTTTGTAATATCACACGATCTATACATAGTAAATGTTTATTGTGTTATATCGTATACCCTATATATAGCTATTGTTTATTGTGTTATATCTCATGCCCTGTACATAGCTATTGTTTATTGTGTTATATATTATGCCCTGTACATAGCTATTGTTTATTGTGTTATAGTTCATGCCCTGTACATAGCTATTGTTTATTGTGTTATACCTCATGCCCTAAACATAGCTATTGTTTATTGTGTTATAGTTCATGCCCTGTACATAGCTATTGTTTATTGTGTTATATCTTATGCCCTGTACATAGCTATTGTTTATTGTGTTATAGTTCATGCCCTGTACATAGCTATTGTTTATTGTGTTATACCTCATGCCTTGTACATAGCTATTGTTTATTGTGTTATAGTTCATGCCCTGTACATAGCTATTGTTTATTGTGTTATACCTCATGCCCTAAACATAGCTATTGTTTATTGTGTTATATCTTATGCCCTGTACATAGCTATTGTTTATTGTGTTATAGTTCATGCCCTGTACATAGCTATTGTTTATTGTGTTATACCTCATGCCCTGTACATAGCTATTGTTTATTGTGTTATAGTTCATGCCCTGTACATAGCTATTGTTTATTGTGTTATACCTCATGCCCTAAACATAGCTATTGTTTATTGTGTTATATCTTATGCCCTGTACATAGCTATTGTTTATTGTGTTATAGTTCATGCCCTGTACATAGCTATTGTTTATTGTGTTATACCTCATGCCCTAAACATAGCTATTGTTTATTGTGTTATTTTGTTATATCTCATGCTGACTATAAATAAAATGTATCTTGTAGTTTGTAAGAACCATAATCAAGCTGCCATATACTTACTTGAGTGAGAATGAGCGTGAGATCCGGAAGTTCCAACTACGACTACCAAAAGGCACATGCCTTGTATACCTTCAAAATCAATCAAGTATGACGTATAAAGTATGACGTATGGCAAATGTACATAGATAAGTGTGTGTTGATTTATAATTTTTACGGAATATAAACTGTATCACGTCATTTAATCCAAACATGACGTCATGTATTAGTTATATTTGAAGTGATTGGTTAGTTTACTAAATTTAAAAAAACAAAAACAACAACAGCAATTTAAGTCGTAAGACAGGATCAAGAAAACATTTATATTTAAATGGTCTAATTCTATTGATGTTGTTGTGTTGTTCCATAATACGTAGCATTTGGATTTTTTCTAAATTAAATTACATCGGAATCTGATATAAAATAACGAAAAAGTGATATTGCACAAAACTTATTGTAATTCGGCTTTAACTTCTTGTTTATCTTTATTTGAATTTATAGCAGAGACAGTATGTCGTGTTAACACCACGTTTGTCGTGTTTCATTTGTTATGGCAAATAGGTAGCTCGTTTTGTTGACAATATAGTAAACTAAGATTCTAGGATGATATTTATCAAAACAGTAATTGTAGTTATTATAGACTTATAATGTATTTTGCTGATTTAAGAGAATGGTTGCCATCTTACCTAAGCCCATTGTGATCCAAGGCACGAAGACGCTATATCGGTACTTTATCTTAACCTACTGTCCCATATAGCAGCGAATGTACACAAGTGTACTTAAAACCAAAGATAATTTGTTTTATATTTATGATTTTCACACGAAAGTGTAAAAAGTACGGAAGACCTAAAGTACTTTCAATAAGCCAGGTATATACTAGTAACGACATAGATAGTATGAATCCACGAGATGAGTACGGCTTCGCCAGTTATCCCACTGATCGAAATCGCCTTAACTATAGTAACGTGCATTGTGACAGAGTTTTAGGCTGCTGGCGTTGTTTTATTTTTGTAGATACTATTAAGTCCCCATGGAAGTTTACAGTGTTTACGACTTTAAGGAAGGTGCTAATGGAAGTTCACGATTGATGATGAGACCCTTATGAGATAGAATGTAAATCAGATTGAGGCAAGCATACCAGGAACGCGTCAATAGATACTTAATTTAGTTTTTTTTATGTCGTCGCAATGTATTACTTTTACATATACGTATACGTGTTTAACAGAATGAATTACCGAAAATATGACTTATGATATTGGAACGTTTTGACCATATTGATAACCGCAAACTGTTACATGTATCACTCAAATGTGCACTTTTTATAAATTTATCGTATTAAATTTGCGACAATGTTTATGTTGTCATTTTGTTTAGTAAAGATATCGTTATCATAAACAACTACTACACCAGTATAAAATAATGAATTAATTTTTTTAAAAAATCAGATAATCAGATAAACAGATAAAGAAGAGAAAATATGGATTATAGAAAAATATAATGCATGGCAATATACGGATATATTCTATATCAATTTTTCTCTCAAACAGCCTAAACTGTAATAACACAAATACTTGTAGTATATATCGTGAAATGTTAGTCTTAACGCCACTTCTGCACTCCCGTATCAATGTTTTATATTTCTTATACACTTTACAATTTTATAGAAGAAATACCCTATTATATCATATCTTGTGTATTTCACGTCACCATGGAATCTATATACGTCGTATATCCAAGTATATATATATATATATATCAACTGTTTTTCACACCTCATAGTTCGATTCTTTAACGAACTGACGTTTTTAAAATTCTTGTCCACCATAGAATCAATATGCTTGTATTTGGTATCATCTTGGTACATGTACTTCATAATTTGATAGTTCATTAATCAACATTCCACCCAAGGCAGTACCATTTATCACCGTGACCAAAAAGGAGGAGATATTTATATAAGTAAAAGGAAATTGCTTCTACTATATAGAAATGGTATTGAGGAATTTCATAAGAATTTTCTCATGTAAATCGTATTTACATATTAATATTGTATTATGCTGCGAAATGCATTTGAGTTTGTTTGACACTCAATATTAGAAACACATCTTAAGCATCAATCAAATATCTACTATGTATTACTCACCGAACTTCACTAGAATTCTTGACCATCAACTTCCGATTATCATTCTCGCCTCATCTTGTATTCAACTTCACTTCAACAAGTCATTGTCCTTTACCTATGTAAGGTCCCAAACCTTACTGTAGCATAGCAAATCTTCCTTTCTCAAAAAGCAACTGACCAGTTGTACTGTGCAGTCTACATATAAAAAACTGTTCACTATGATTTATGTAGTTACATGTTCATAAAGAGTACTGTGAAAGTTTAAGGATTGTGTGTTGTCATTTTATGTGAAAAAACGTTAACTTTGTTACAAAATTATTGATCTTATATGGTCGGAAATATTGTTTCTGCAATAACAAGTATACCCTTTAATACCTTTATTGATGATACAAGTAACTGTTGACTGGTATAATACTGTTTCAAGATCACTTATCTCTAGTATATCCAAGTAACTGATATATCCTATCAGGTGTATAAACAGCCAATGAAAAAGCGGGGAATTATATGCCTGTCCCTCAATTAATAGCAATTTATCGAATACTTAACTGTGACGTTATTCAAACTGTCACTTAGAGCAACTGACCAATCAACGTGCTGAAATGCGGCTTTCCCAACTTTGCTCTTTAACGGACCCAATCGAAGAGCTGGGTACGTACTACAGACTAACTAATCTCTAACTTTAGCACGCGCAATTGAAATTTAACTTTTTTGCCATCTTATTCTATATTTCGACCCAATGGGTTTTTATCCAAGATAAAATAAAATTAGTCACTACATCTCATTGATTTATAATTCTGACACAAATGACATTATGAAAGTTATTTCTATGCCAGACGCCAATGCAATGTTAAATTGCGAAATTACGTTGTACTATTTCCTGCGATGGTACGTTGGTATGATAGTTAAGAATAATTAATATTAATATGCACAACTTACAGAAAAAATAGCAAATAATTATTGTTAACAATCCTTTATAATATGAAATCATACAATAACAAGAACTGTTGGAGGGAAAGCGCACTCGACTATTGCTGTTCTAAAACGAAAGCGTTTTCAGGAAATAAGTACCAACTATAAGACAGTCAATATCAAACTCAGGGGTGGTAGAATTAAGCCATAATTATTATATAATGTTTTTCCGTTAAAATGAAATTAACAAAATAATTCAACAACATTTTTCATTTTAATCATCAACAGTTTTGTTGTTTTTGAAAACAACAAAGTGAATGGATGGTTCATATTATATATTATTGATTAAGCATTTAGTTACATTTGTCTTTCAAACTTTAAAATTACTTTATAAATTTATTAATCATTGCTGAAAAAACGACAGGTGTGCCAATACCTTGCTTAAGGCACACCATATTAGTATAATTACCCTTAATACTACAACTGCATATTAACTGCATATTAACTAGAATAATATAAGTTGGTCAAGCATATCAAGAAATACTAATTAAACATTACCTGAAATAATTCCATCAAGACTTTCAAATATAGTGTGAGCCATATTTAATATGATCTTCTGTTTCAAGAGTAGTTCATCAATGTTTTACATATGCGACATATGAACTACCTTCAAATCTTATAGTAATATACCAGTTCTTGTAAATAGATCTATAGTCTTGTATCAGCATTTATAGTTTATCAATGTTGGATATGCTTCGACATTCTAAGTTGTTCTGTTTTTTACATTACAATATATGTACTTTACATCATGGGGCAATATATCCATAGCAGTTGATGAAAATGTATCTGTAGTTGATATAATATTGTAGCATGTCAAGATGTTAGGTGAGTACCTTGAACTTAAAACGGGATCTTTTGTAAGGCGACTGTGTCTTCACTGGATTAAACTGTGAAACAGCCTAGCTTGAAACTACAATGTATGTTAAATAATATTGTTCAAACTATATAATACATAAATTTTCCTCAAGGGTCTTACCTTATGATTAGTAAACTTCAAACAAACCAACAAGATACTAAAATGATTCTAATATTTAGAAATCATACAGACAAATAATCATACCAATTAACTATATACATAATATAATGTTTCAAACCTTATAGAGTTGAACTAACTGTTGTTTAACACTATTTTGATAATGAGACCAGCTGTTCAGACAAAGTGTCTGTACAGCATACGTTTGAGACTTGTTTCAAACTCAAACCAAAACTTTATGTCTAGAACACTGTTCATCCAGCATAAAAGTACACCTGTACGTTTGAAGACTGTTTCAAACTTAAGTCTTCAAACTAAACGAAAGCGCATGAAACAAAGCCAAGTTTCAGCTCGTAAATAAAGTTATTGTTTGAGAACGGTTTCAAACTAATAACAAAACTGAATGCTTGGAACGTTGCTTAGTTCCAGCATCAATATACACGTATACATTTGGAGACTGTTCCAAACCTAAGACTTCGAACTAAGATAAAAATCCAGTTCCAGCACAAAGCTAACCTGTTGTTTGAGAACGGTTTCAAACTAAAGCATCAGACTAAACTATTGTGCATGAAACATTACCCAGTTCCAGCACAATAAATATTTCTATGAGTTTCAAACATAAGCCTTCCCTAAGCCTATCGCTAGAAAGAATATTTGTTGCAGTGCGCTCTCCCCTCACGCAATTAAGCTCCTCTGAGGTTTCAAGTACACTTTCACTTTGAAATCACAAGCAGACTTCTTACAACTTGCGTCGAAAGAAACTAGCTAAATATGGTATTGCTTTATTACGAAGCAGTAAACCGTCCTTCTCTGAACCGTAAAAACTTTTATATTCAGGTAAACACCTATTTTAAAATGGTGTCCATTTCGTCTATTTATGATGAATTAACTTATATCTGGTATAATATTATAGTATAATAGCGAGAAAAATAGAGTTTGTTACCTGTTCTTATAATTATTGCTTTATACAGATATTTATGCTATAAAACAACTACATTATATTGTCATAGCAATATGCCCAGTTTATCACAGCGGGACATACTTGCACATTATACATTATTTTAATGTTTTACTTATGCCACAAATGTACAAACTTTATTTGACGTCATAAGGCAACATATCGGTACAAGTTCATAAAAATGGATCTAAATAGTTGAAATAATCTTGTACCAGCATAAACAGTTTATTACAGCTGGATACTCTTTCATGAAAATGAAAAAACAATAAATCTTAAAAGAGAAAAAAAAGAAGCGATTAATTATATAAAGAGCTCCAGGCCTTTAACTTTGGTAGAAAAATATTTTCTAAGTTTTCCTTATCGTACACTATGTAACAGTTTGACCCCTTAGGGTAGGTAAGTTTTGCTCACAGGGTCATGGGAAATTTGAGAGAGGGTCACAACCCTATAATTGGTTAATAATCTAAGCGCAAGACCTTGTAATACAAACTGTCACCAGCTAAAAGTTTTGACAAAATGTCTTAGTCTAAAAAGGCAATAATTCTGCCAAAATGAAATCAAGAGTTGTGGTTCTTGTCTCTATCAGTTTCCTAGATGATGCTGAACACGGAGAAAAGTTTCATTCATGTCCAATGATAGGTAAATGAAGTATGTACCAACATCTTCCACATGAACTTTCTACTTCCATGGTGTGTTGTTAAATGTTTGAGTTAAAACGAGTGCACCATCGTTTTATATTAAAAATAAATCTTTCGTAAATATTACAACATATTTCGTTTTTAACACGTTATCATTTAAATTCAGAAGAATAAGAAAAAATAACTGGAAAAAATCAACATTTTTACCAGCTTTACTTTAGTACCAACATAATTCATACAAAGGTGTAAATAGTTATTAGGGAAATACTAAACTTTGTGCAACCCGAAATTTCTGAAATATCTAAATGGTTGTTGTTTTGGCAACACTAATTTGCATTGTTTTCACCATTTAAAATCAGTTCTTGGAAGTCATGTGTGTGTAACCATACTATATTTTGCTCAATAAATTTTTCTTTGGTTAGAATTATCAATTGAGGAATGTTGAATATAACATCCCGTTATCTTTAAATCATAAAAAAGTAACGCATTTAATATATCATTTTTATATTCAAAATGACGGTAATTTTGTTATTATATTATTTCTGATTATTTTATTTAAATACTTCGATTGTAAAAAATATTGTTTTAATTCATATCAATGTTATATTGTTGGATATCCTGTTGATAAATTCATCCGATTTAAATTGCTATCACTTCGCTATAGATTGATTGTCGCACATTGACTGATTATTGAATGGCTTGGCATGTTTATGACGTAATGTCACCGTTGACTTATCTTCTTTGTTCGATTAGGGTTTCTTATCCATAATGAAACGGATATTAATCAGATCATATGACTAATTTTTGGTCACATGATTTCATCTTCCTGCATTCCAATTGGTTACGTTGATCAAATGCTTTTCTAATCCCACGTGCACCGCTTGTGTGCGGTTTAAGTCAATAGTTTATGTTTAGACCTTTATGGGACAAGATGGGGTTTTAGCAAAGAAATACGAAAGTTTGTAATGTTTTTTTTAAAAGTCTTCTCATCATTTTTCCAGTCGGTTAATGTTCAGTTTGATTGTTTTAATAAACGGCAGTATTTTTTTAACAATACCAGTATTCAAATTATCGTAGTTCGGCTCTCCATGAAACGATTTCCTGAACCAATGTTATTCTTTCTGTTAGCATTTTGAGTTCTTTTCAACATGTATGTAACAATATCAGCTCGCTTTGCTCGCCCCTTCGGAGCTTGCTGCACTCTCTAATAATAATACGTCACAACTGTAATGTGACGTCATTAATATGACTTTATCGATCATACCATGTCATAAAATTTAATATTAACTATTAGAAAAATAACAATTTAGTATGATTGTGAACCTGACGACCTTGTTACTCGATTAGTGTGTCCGCAATTTTGGTTATTCTTATATGGTCTACTGCAATCACAGTAACATAACATATATAGTACACAGGATTCCTTATAGCATTTGGGTGGTTACGGGCTCGATCACCCAAAATGTCATAAATAATCAAAAACTTGGTGATTGCTTGCTACTCGGCATAGAAAGTATAGTTCCAGAACTGACTGATGAATGTCAGTATATACTATGGATGGTCCATAGTTGTGACCCTAAATATAACGTAAAACAATTACCATCTTACATTGTTTTTATTCTAGATATTCCGTTTAACAAAAATTAAAAGTCATTTATTGCTTTGAACTTGGCCAACACTTTAAACAGAGCATCATTTTAAAAGTATAAAGTTAATTATAATTGTTGTTGACCACGTGACACTGTAGTCGTGTTTGATTGGCTTCATGTCCGAAGAGTGTTTAACCCAGTCGTTGGTAACAAAGGTAACCAGATATTTAGATATGGTTTGTATAAATCCATTTCTTCCAATAAGCATCACCTCTTCTACTTTCCTCCAGGACTAAATTAACAAAAACGCAAATATATATTAAAAACAGAGAGCTAGTAGTTTGTGTTATAAACAGTATTACAATCGTACTTATACAATAGATAAATACAAAAATATTCATGTATGACATCATTGTATTACATGAATTCAATTTATTTGTTTGCATCAATTGACAACGATCATAAGGCTTACAGTCATTGTTCTTTAAAATAAATGCTTTAAAATAAGTTTGCCAAACACCTTTATGTTTGTGGAACAGTTTTGTCTGACGGTATACGATAGCCAACTTATTGTATACTTTCATATTGTCTTCATGAAGAGCGTGCAGTGTGACATTGCACGCATTAATATTACACGGGAACTTTAGCATGCGCAACGAAAGTATGAACTACTTTTGCCATATTATCAAAGAAGATGCAATATAAATAAAACGATTCACTTGATAACATTCTATATTTCGACCCAATGGGTTTTCATCAAGGATGAAATACAAATAGACACTACATCTCAATGATATGAATAATTCTGTTAAAATGACATTGGCTAAAGTTATTTCTATACCGGGCACGATGTCAATGCAATATTAATTGCAAAATTACATTGTACTATTTCATTAGTATGATAATAAGGAATTAGAGTGTAACTCAATCCATTTTTTTTGAACAACTTATAACAAAATAGCATTTAATGATAGTAAACAGTCTTAAACAATATGAAAGTTTTTAATAAAAGGGTTACTACACGCTAATGGAGAGATATTAGTTAGCTCTCGTTGTTTTGTCGACAAAACAATTAATATTAACACGCTCAGAAACCTTTAGTATTCTATAACAAATGTTGTCGCTAAAATCATGTTTAGATGCATTGTTAGCTGAAGCATTTGCAATTTGTGTAAAAAGTGTTAAGTATTTGTTTATCACAACGCGTCTGACTATCAGTACAAGGGTCTTGAGTTCGAATCCCCGCTCGGCCACAGATTCCGTGATTATTGATATACGATGTTGCGTCAGTTACTTCCGGGGATTGGTTGTGTTCGAGTACTGGTTATTCTTCCATGATCACAGGATACAGTGGTTTGGCTAATTGGTCGTCTATTGGCCTTCGGTGGCACAAAAACGACGGTAAATATTCAATTAATCAATCAATCTTAATCTACATTCAACCAACCATAAACGTGTAGATGCGACGAACATAACTACATGTAATGAAAATATCAAAAATCGAAAACAAGTATTTGTAATATCTAGATTAAGAACCTTACTTGAAGTAAGTGGCTGCAAGATTCCCGCCAGAACAGCATTTCACAAAGTTTCGATAATACCGACCCGGAAGATAACAGAAGTCTGCGGAAGTATGCGAATAGTTTGGACATACTATTCGGGGAACACATCGGCATGCTGCAATACATGTTATCAAGCATAAGACAGTGTAATATTTCCTCTTTTGAAATAGTCTGTAGAATCATCACTTGGGTCATAAAATATAGCAATGAGATTTTAACACATTTGAGTTCGTTGATTGATCAGTTGCTTCATGAAATGTTCAATGACGTCATAGTTGTGTAAGTGTTAAATAAATATGAACTGTAGACAATGCATTCCTTGCCATTTTGCATAAGGCTGAAATACCTAATTCGTGAGATATCAGGGACTGGGCTATATCGAAATGTTATGCTACTGTAAATGGGTTACAAGCAATCAAGACAGGTATAAGCTACCCGTAGCGGAGAGAGTCAGAACACTCTAGTAAATATACATGAAAACACACTACATGACGAAATACGAAAATGGAGGGTTTGATAGGTGACTTGGAAATGAAAAAGTGAGATTAATTTAGCAGTTTCCAAATTATTCAGTAAAATCTTATATAAATACCAAATAACATCAACAGA
Source organism: Panopea generosa (assembly GCA_029582155.1). Taxonomy (NCBI): domain Eukaryota; kingdom Metazoa; phylum Mollusca; class Bivalvia; order Adapedonta; family Hiatellidae; genus Panopea; species Panopea generosa. The sequence continues at coordinate 9,721,244 of CM055911.1, forward strand.
CAATACTTAGTGAAGGATATGTATTTGGATCGCTCTTCAGCAAAAACCGAGCTTATTGACAGTTTTTGACAATTTTATTTTTATTATCTTCGTACTTAACAATGTTTTCTAAGCATAAAACTACGTTCATTTTTATTGTACGACAATTACTTGTATTATAAAGGTTTTCCTGCGAGGGGTATAATGCTGCTCGACGTCAACGTGCGACGTTAATGTACGACGTTTGACGTTATGTTTATGAAAATAACGTTATTTTTGTGCGCGAACAATACCGCTATGGCAATCGTAACTCTAAGTTAGTCTGTATACCTTAAATGGTTGAAAAGAAATTGACAAAACAGATATAAAGTCAGTACAGTAGTTATGTGTATGTTATTGACTTTATCGAAACGTTTATTTATAAAATAAAACACTGAAATGTATAATGTTTATTGTACTTTGGATTGATATCGTTTAATTTCAATCGAAATCAAGTGTCCATGTTGGCATTGGTCATATAAATTAAAGAAACTTTAAAGTCAGCCAATACGCGCTGGGAATGTTATATCCTGGTACGCAGGTCGCATAAACGGTATGACAACTCTATGGAAGTATTCTTGACGCTCCTTGGACAAGCACTCGGGGGGTGATAATATCTTCGTTGAAGGTGAAGTCCCGAGAATTTAATATATTTAATGAAGTTTCGTCGGCGTCGTGGGCTTCCTTTACTTTCACAAAACCGGGCTCAGCATACGACATCATGATGCACTGGTATTGCTTGTAGGAATAGATTATTTCAAATAATAAAATATGCAATCTATTGAAATAATTAAATTATATTTTCCTATTTGAATCCGTCGTTACAGCATATATTTTAATAAAAGTATTTTTAAAGTGGTATATTATATCTTTATTTTTCATTCAAAACGTCTTTTAATAAGGACTATTTCATGCTTTTTAAATACTGTTTCTCATTATTCAGTATATAGCTACGAAAAAATGCTGTATGAATAAACGTTAAAGTAAAATATACCTTAATCCTCGTAACGGGCGGAATACTGGTCCGAGAAATGTTTTCCAGTCATGCCATTATCAGAAAGGATACCGTACTGCAACATGTGTTGACGATGACTTGTTGACAGTATTTTCAAGTTGACCTAAAGTATCAAATCCAGTACATCGATACAGTTTCTTCAACCACTTTCCACCAAAACAACGTATATGGCCAGGCACTTCCATCATGTACTCTATGCGTTGTTTTTTTACGGTCATTACTTGCCACATAAAATATCCAAGTACATCTGGCTGTTATTCTGTCATACAGTTATAGTATGTGTAATAATTATTTATTTAAAAGTTACATTATTTTGATAGGTCATTCATCATTAAGTGATAGTGTTTTCTCTTGAAAACTTACTAGGTAAGTATGTTGACTGCATGTATAGTACAGGTTGTCTCACCACTTCCGTGCGACTGCAAAACCCGGTCGATCATCGATATTACAGAGTTTGGACCGTGAGTTGATGTTCCATCTGTTTCAGTCGTCTCGTTTTCATCGATTATAAAATTCAATTGCCGGGAAACTCCGTCCAGAAAAAATCCAAATATCTGTATTTTTGTCTCAGCGTTGTAAAATACAATGGATCCATTTGCCTATGGTGATGGGGTAAACACACATTCTGAAATCAAACGTGTAGAGTACACTTTGTTCTGCCTAAGAGTTGCCATGGGATTGTTTTGCCAATTTAATACATGTGTTGTACACTTCTCTTTCAATTTGCAACTGCAGTATAATTATGTTCTTTCATTGTGTTTGTAGATTTATGTTTTTCTTCTTCACAAGAAGCACATACAGAGGCTCTAGGTGTCGCTATTTTCACAAAGACATGTATTCCATGCGTCGCAGAATGTGGTATATTCTAAAGAACGACATTCGGGGCTATTTTCAGTACAACCTTTTTTTCATGAACAGATATTTTTGTTGTATCACTTAGAAAATAAATGGGAGGTACATTGACCCGTCACCTTGTAGCAGCTGGCTGTGGCCTCTGAAATTCGTCTGCGTAATTCGAAATGAATTGAACAACCATTTTGATGTCATAAAATTTAAGTGACTTAGATGGTGTATTTGCATGTATTATTAGGGTGCGCGATGTTTACTGACGTGTACATAATATTTTGAAGGCTGTGTTTACCAGTGTCAAAAAGAAGTTTAAATGTGAACCTACATACATGTTTTCCAAGAAAAAAATACTCATATCTAATTCTCTGTCTTTTCTTTTCGAGTTTCGTTGATTCATTGTCTTAACAATCAACCAGTTTTGCGATAATGTACATTTCTTTGTCACTTGTTTTACATTTCACGCACATCCAATACATGTTTGTAAATATCTCACTCTTTGAAATGTGTATGACAGTTGTTATGGCAACCACACCCAGTAAACATCAATTGCCTTATTCTCTGCATATCTTGGCCACCCTCTAACATTAAACTATCATCTGAATCCGCCCTATCTTCAGGAAGTGTCTTGCTCGTTCATCATCATTCAGTCGCAGATCATTTTCATCAATGACATCATCATCATTGTCCTCACTGTTACTGGCTTGTGAAGCAAATTGGGTAGAAAATGGTGTTTTCCCAAAATGTTCGGAGAACATGCTCTCTAGTTCTTAAAATCCGAAATCGATAGTATGATAGAGGTACTAACGAAACTTATAATTTGTTGCAATCAAATGCCATATGTTAAACTTTAAAATGAGTCATTATAAAACTAACTAGGGTTTGAGATTTGAAAAAAAAATGTATCTCGCGGGATCTGAACCCATCAATCTTTGGCAACAGTCCTCGATTATAACCACTACGGCACTGCGACAATTGCACCATGCGATACTCGTTAAAGTTATTATTATGTACAGTTGTACGTTATAATCTCATATGCACTTTCGCTTATATTTTGTTTTTAAAATATATATGCATAACATTTATAATTTAAGATGTTTCATATAAATTCGTCATGATGGAATGATTTTTCATTCATCTTTAATGAACACTTTTTGTACATTTTAGTTGTTAGTCGGTGGGGAGAGCTAGGATTCATTGTCATTTTAATGTCATTTTGAAACAGTTTTGGTTCCATTTCATATTAAATACAGATTTCAAATTGACTTCATTCCTTTATAATTTATCAGAAGACATCGCAGATTTTTATTTTATATACATGTATCTAATTAACAAATCTGCCGTGTGTATAAATGAATCGACAATCGCAAAGTTCAAAACTTTTTAACTTAAAAAATACAAATTTTAACTTAGTTGCTTACTTCTATATCACTGTTCATCTAGAAAATACGGATTATCCTTGATAAATTATAGATATAAAATGTATAAACAAACTGACATTCAACTTTTTTGTTAGCGAAATGCTACGTGTTTTATGACGTCGTTACTTTGACTGGGATTTCTCGACGTCATATCTATGACAATAAGCCCAACTTTTCTTGATCATACGAGTATATATTAAGCTTAGTTTTAGTTTTTACCTGGCATGCATGAATACAATATATTTGCAGCAAAATGACCAAGGGCCGACAACTCACTAAGGTAGAATATAACTTCTTAGCAAAATTTTATTTTTACACAAAATAAAATTATGACAATACAATAATTTTACGGACAAAAATACTGACAGACAGACAGACAGACAGACAGACAGACAGACAGACAGACAGACAGACAGACAGACAGACAGACAGACAGACAGACAGACAGACAGACAGACAGACAGACAGACAGACAAGACAGACAGACAGACAGACAGACAGACAGACAGACAGACAGACAGACAGACAGACAGACAGACAAACAATGCATTCGTTTTAAATATGTACGTATTTTATTTCTACTCTTATCGTCATAAAATTGTTCTAATAGTATTATTGAAACAGAGACATATAAACAGAGATAAGTAACTGCAAGTGCTTGTCTAAATTTCAATTGGCACATTTTGGCGTTTTTTTAAAGTTTTACTAGTAATCTTTTTTAAATTGAAAATGATCTTTTTATTAGTTACCGATTGAAAGCATGTTTATTATCATTTCCACAAATACAAAATTGAGGTATAATCGAGTCAACAACTCTTTGTTTATTTTAAGTAGATTTTGTTCACATAATTATAAAGTTCGCATAAGTTCACAAAGTCACAAGCTAACATTTTTAAACTCGTTATTGCTCGTTTAAACTAACCCTAGTCTAACTGACATGTTACTCTGTCCGTGCCTACATCCTAACTGACTGACCTATCTTTGCTAAAACCAGTCTCTGAATGAATAAACAACTATTCTATAATAGTTTAATTCATTTCTACTTTTCTGTTGATCAGTATTCAAATTACAGATCTTAATATCCAGCCCACGAAAATAACTTGTCAACAATATATCAAGATAACCCTAGGTTATCATTTATCTCCAGTAATCTGTCATCCTATCTATTAAACTGTCATAGATTCAAGATTCAAGATTTCTTTATTTGTAACTTATACATTTAATGTTTCTCATTACATACATATATTATACATACATTCAATATATTTATATATGACATAAAATGACGTTTTCTTTCATTTCTTATATTAAAAATGGGCTACAAATGAAACAATTGGTCTTAAAAATATAACTGTAAGAGTAAATGTGCTAATTTTATAAACTTTGTAACGTAGTATCTACAATTCTAACCTCCCAAAATGTTACAAAGTTTATAAAATTAGCACATTTACTCTTACAGTTATATTTTTAAGACCAATTGTTTCATTTGTAGCCCATTTTTAATATAAGAAATGAAAGATATGAAAATTTCGCCACCCATGTATAAGTTACTTTTTCATCTTTCAATATGAAATGTCTACTTCCATGGTGTGTTGTAAAAATGTTTCTGTTCAAAGAAGAGCACTACTGGTTTGTTTTGTTAAAAGATACTATACTATTCTAACATATCGCATTTTAACCCGTTATTATTTAAATTCAGATGGATACAAATTAATGATCGATAATTGGGCGAACAATCAACATTTGTTTCAGCTTTACTTTAGTGCCAAAATACATGTAATTCAGACAAATGTTAAAAGAGTTAAGAAATAGTAAAGGTGTCTCTCAAAACTTATGAAATATCTAAATGGTTGTTGTTTTGGCAACACTTATTTGCATTGATTTTAGCATTTAAAATCAGTTTGTTGGAGTCATACATGTATTTGTCTTATTTTACATTTTTACAAAACTAAATTATATAACACTGAAATTGTATTTATGATAGCCTAAAATATTTTACTGAAACGTGTGTATGTATCTTGCACAACAGTTTAAATACAATGAAATATTACCAGTGCCCTACGAAATAAGTGTTAAGTAATACTTTTCATTTAAATGTTGTATGCAAATACATGTACTAGTAATATGTTATTCATCTGTTTTGCCAATTTTTTTAAAAAGTAAGTTAACTTTGTAAAATGTGTTTCCCTCAGTAAACTTGAATTATTCAATAAACTGAGTCCGATAATAAACGTTGATCGATATATCCAAGTACCCAACAGTTCACATACTTTCATCTGTGGTATGTACTTTTGCGGAGACAAGACACTTATTAGAAATAAAACACAAGCCCTATACATTGTACAGTACGGGAACCGTTTTATTACCGAGTTTTTTGGTTTCAACGCCGTTTCAACCACGTTTGTGATTTGTTTAGTCGTTCGTTAGTTCGTTTAGAAATGAATGGTTTAAGGTGCTTATGCACATGTGCACCGTTTATTTGTTTCTGTTTTACCGTTTCAGTTGGTGTTATGCTCATGCATAGCGTTTTTCAGTTTTCAAATTGCAAGCAAGCGACTATCGATGCGTATCGCGACATTGGGTTATTTCGGGTAGATATGTCAACATTAGTTTGTGTTGCGAGTTTTCATTACAATGCTGTGTAAACAGCTTAGGATTAGAGAGACGTGTCAAAATCATCGTAATGAAAGGTGTGAATGAGTTGATATCGCAAATTCACTTGATTAAAATACAAATTATAAGTAGATATATATCTATTAGAAAACTGAAATATTGTTTTTTATAAGCATAATTTTAATATTCCTCCTGAAAAGAGCTGATGAAAATATGTCACGCTGGCGTGAAATATGGCGTCTGCTATAGAAATCGATCTATTTGTCAAACAAAATGGTTTAACTCTAGCGCCATCTCACGGGAGAATATTTAATACACTTCAGTTAACACATTACCTCGGTAGCTGACAGGCATATTTTATGTAATGAGACAGATCGAAGGTTAAACGCATTAGACGTGTTTAAACTTAATTTATATGCTTAATTTCCTACTTAAAATTAACTTGTAATGATAAATAGTAAATAAAAACACACGAAGTAAAAACTATTTTATCAACTTATATAATTATATAATAGATTATATGAAATGTAGGTCACAGTTTTCACAATTCATCATGTGTATTTGTCCGTTACGGTCAGCATGTGTTCAACAAAAAAGCGCTGGCAGCTAAATTGAGTGAGTGAGTGAGTGAGTGAGTGAGTGAGTGAGTGAGTGAGTGAGTGAGTGAGTGAGTGAGTGAGTGAGTGAGTGAGTGAGTGAGTGAGTGAGTGAGTGAGTGAGTGAGTGAGTGAGTGAGTGAGTGAGTGAGTGAGTGAGTGAGTGAGTGAGTGAGTGAGTGAGTGAGTGAGTGAGTGAGTGAGTGAGTGAGTGAGTGAGTGAGTGAGTGAGTGAGTGAGTGAGTGAGTGAGTGGGTGAGGCGAGGCGAGAAGAGAAGAGGCGAGGCGAGGCGAGGCGAAGTCAAAACTTGGCTTCTCACGTTCATCACATTGAAAAATATCAGTAATCTGAAAGCTCAAATTTTACCTAAATTCATTTAAAAGCAATTTATTGACGATAAATGCTTATTTAATTTATAGTTAATTATCGGTAATTAAAATAAAGGAATTAATACATTTACTTTTAAACAAGGAATTATATATACATGTCCATTTTTCTCTTTATCATTTCAACCGTTCCGTCAATATTAGCCGTAAAATCCATTGTCAATTGATTGGATATTTTAGTCGGGGTGGTACAGCTTGCAGGCATGGAAATATTGATCAATAAGCGTCGCATCGTTGGAGGCATATTTCACACTCGAGCAGATCAGTTTATGACAGTGGCTATACTTTATAGTGTTGATGATGAATGTTACAACATGTATATGTTAAATATGGCATATCTGTTGTTGTCTGTTTCCGTCATGCAAGGGGATATATATTGACAGAAATCAGAGTAGGCTAGTTAATATATACAAATAATTGACAGATATGCGCTTATGTCTATTTAGATATATTTATCATTCATTGGTTCCTGATTATGATTTTTCCAAAACGAGAGTATGTATTCTGTTAATTACTAGATCTAGTACGGTTATGTTGTTGAAGATTGCTGAACAATATGTTTTTAATTTCTTGGATACAAAAATCAAACACCTGTCTTGTTTCAGTCCACAAGAGCATTCCATCTACACAAGTCAATACGGGCTTTTGTCCTACATGAATCTTTTGTGGTGGCTGTTCATTATTTTTAAAAATAAAACAAATATATATTTAAGCAAAACATCTTACACAGATATTGTGATTTTATATATATAAAAAGAGTTTTAATAAGGTTGTAGGTGATTAATTTTTCGCTTACTAGGATAAAAACATGTTACGGTCATGGTTATTTTATTTATATTTCTTGTTTTATTTTATTTAAAAACGTTTTTACCAAATCTCTGCATAAAAGTGAAACCTATATTCTTATGATATGTCATTAAAGGTGTAACCGCACCATTGATTTTTGTTCTTTATTCTATAGTAAATAATAAAAGTTTGAAGGCTTGTCATTCATAGAGGGTCCCAAATGAAAGAAGTGAAACCTACATTTTACTGTTTGTCAACCTCTGCACTATCAAAATATGATGAGAAAAGTAGGGGTCATGTGTCATATAAGAGATTTTTTTCTGCTCAGTGTGTACACTGGTGACAAAGTGAAAGTAGACTTCCGAAATCATGAATTCATACCCCAATTTCCAAGCATCATTTTTTTTTCTAAATTCACAATTCAAACATGACAATGCTATCAAAATGTTCAAAATACATCAATAATGCCATTCAAATAAAAAAATGAGCATTAAAAATAGGAAAATGCATTTTTAAAGAAGAAGAATTGAGGATTATTTACAACCGCCATTATGCGACTACCCCACGGAAGCACTTCCTTTTTGCAATGGTGGCACTATGCCTATAAGGAAACTCTTTTTTTTTAATTTCATAATTACCTCATTTTTGCTAAGTACTACCAATTTGAAGTAATACTGCCAAGTTGCAGGCATTAAATACTGAAACTTTTGTCAAAATACCACTTTTTACATGATCATTATATACAGGCGCGAGATGTTGACCGACATGCAATTTTGATGTGTTTGACTAATTTTAGCCATAAAAATTTTTTTTTACCTAATTCCATTAAAATTTTTACACCAAAACAGTCTCATGATACACTGAAGACATTATCTTACCAAAATACATTATTCAATACAATGTACATGCTAAAAATTGCACATTTAAATCATCCAAAATAAAAAATCTTCAAAATTTTGTGATTTTTCATGAAATTTCAATGTAAATATGCACATATATGCTTTATTTGAGGCATACACTTGCCAAAATGTGTTTTTTTATGAAGCAAATGTCTCCAATTTGTCATTTAATACTATGAGAGTGTAGAAAAGAGGTTATTTTACCTACAATTAACATTTTGGAAAATCACCCCCATTTCACTCAAGTCTCTCTTATAGGTGTAACCCCACCATTGATGTTTGTTCTTTATTCTATAGTAAATAATAAAAGTTTGAAGGCTTGTCATTCATAGAGGGTCCCAAATGAAAGAAGTGAAACCTACATTTTACTGTTTGTCAACCTCTGCACTATCAAAATATGATGAGAAAAGTAGGGGTTATGTGTCATATAAGAGATTTTTTTTCTGCTCAGTGTGTACACTGGTGACAAAGTGAAAGTAGACTTCCGAAATCATGAATTCATACCCCAATTTCCAAGCATCATTTTTTTTTTCTAAATTCACAATTCAAACATGACAATGCTATCAAAATGTTCAAAATACATCAATAATGCCATTCAAATAAAAAAAATGAGCATTAAAAATAGGAAAATGCATTTTTAAAGAAGAAGAATTGAGGATTATTTACAACCGCCATTATGCGACTACCCCACGGAAGCACTTCCTTTTTGCAATGGTGGCACTATGCCTAAAACGACGGTGTGGTGTTTTTAGTAAGTAAATAAGCAATTTCTTAATTTAAAGAGTGTAACTCAATTGGTAAACCAATCTTCCTTGAGGCCCTCGTATAAACAAACAAGTACATATACATTTTCAAAAATATAGAAAATAACTTTCATTCATTTCCTGCATATATCACACATTATAGATTAACAAAATTCTCACAATATGCTCCTGGTTTCAACTCTCATTGACGCGCACACATACACATACACACACTCTCGCTTTTATTTTCGTATAAAGAACATATTTCAAAATATCATGCAATTGTACATGTAAATTTGAATATAATAGAGGAAAAACAACACAGCAAAAATAAAATCGATAGAAACAAAACAAAAATCTATTTTTTTACAAAAACTAATAACGGTATGGTACTTATTAAGCATATGGCTGTTGGAGGTACATGTATTTCTAATTTCAATTTCCTTTTATCCAAATCAAACAGTTACTTGCAAAAACATTTAACTAACACGCGTTTCTTATACAAAGTGGAATACTGTCCCAATTAATTGCCCCCGAATATGATAGACTACCTTTAAACAGTTCTATTCTAGGTTTCGGAATAAAGACATGTTTATTTGAGCTTGAACGCAACATGATGGGTATTCAGTCTTTCGAATGAAATATAAAGACTTTCATATTCATTTCCTAAAATACATTTGCATGCTCGCCTCTGCAGTTTAATTAACTTATTTATATTTTTATTTGAAGCATTTTCCCAAACTATACAACAATAATTGAAATGTGATTGTATGTATGCTTTGTAATATAACGTTCTATAGTTGACAGAAAGACACTATTTTACCTTTGATAATAGCCAGATATATGATGAAATTTATTTGGAAAGAGATTGTAAATGTTTACTCATTAGCATGCAATCGTCAAAAGATATTCCAAGGATTTTATCGCCTTTTGTAGTAGTAAGTTCTGTACTGTTATAGGTAAGTTGTAAATTGATTTGATTTAAATGCTGTCGTTTCTGACGAGAGATGATTATCATTACTTTTTTTTGTTAGTATTCAATACCATACCACTTTGAATGCACCACATATTAAGACGATTAATTGTTAGCAAGTTACCTTTTAAAATATCTATATTTGTTTGTATGTCATATAACGTTGTGTCGTCTGCATATAAGTTAGTTGTTGAAACGTTATTTATAAACAATGGAAATCATTTATGAAAAGTAAAAATGACAATGGACCTAAAATAAAACCCTGTGGAACCCGCTTATTTTATACAATTGGTTCTTGAAGATACTGCATTTATAGACACAGCTTGACCTCTGTTTGTAAGGTAAGATTTCATCCACATGAACAAACGATCACTACATGTATAGCAGTTTAGTTTTGCTGGTAAAATAGTATGACTTACGATATCAAAGGCCTTTCGAAAATCAACCATAACAGCCCCAGCTAACTTGCCATCATTAATTGCCGTTAGCCATTTATTAATCATACGAAATAATGCAAATTCAGTTTAATGACCTTCCCTAAAACCACTTTATGTTTTATGCAATAAGTTATATCTATTTATAAATGCATCAAATTAATATGAATAATTTTTTCTATAAGTTTTGATAATGTTGGCAAAATAGATATAGGACGATAATTATTTACGTCATCCTATTGGCCTCTTTTATAGAATGGTTTTATCTTTACCTGTTTCCATATATTTGAAAATATTCTATCTCGCAGACTTTTATTCACAATAAACATAATACTTTCAGATATAACAGGGGATGCTAGTTTTTGCAAACTTGGACCAATGACATCTTATCCTGTGGCTTTGGACATATCTAACATAGATAGATATTTTGAAACAAAAGTTAATTTTATATCTGGGACGTCAAAAAATATGTTTTGAGGCATATCAGAGCTGACAAAAGTGTTAAGTAAATGAACAATTGAATACTTTATCGGACCCTTTGATGACACAATAGTCATTAAAACATTAGCCATATCTAAATCATTAGATATACAACTTTCATCTGTATTTATCCCAAAAATTTGAATATTATCAGAGCATTTAGCCGAGCCGAATTCTTTAAACAACTGCCATATTGACCGTGGATCATCTTTTCCCTGTTCTATTTTTGTACTATACGATTTTTTCTTTGCATCGTGTATCATTTGTGAAAACTTATTTTGTTCTGCTTTGTATCTATCAATATCCCCGTTTATTTTATTTTTATTTCTAACCTTCATATTATCTAAAATGCTAGTACTTATCCAGTCTGGTTGTTTGTTATGCTTTGTTCTATGTTTCTTTATAGGGGCATTCCTACTTTTAAGAATAAATTGATCCAATGTTCTAGCATGTCATCAACATTTGAATGATTATTTATTGTTTCCCATTGGATTTCCCTTAGGTCGTTTAAGAAGTTTTATTCGTTAAAACGTTTAAAGTTCTATAAGTAATGAAATTGTGATAATTTTTCGCCTGGATACAGTTAAGCTTGCGATTATACAATATCGCGTAGTGATCACTTATAGATAATTTGTTAACAAACACGTTCGAAATATTGTCTTCACGGTTACTATAAATATGATCAATACGTGTACTTTATTGAGCAGTTTCCCTAGTTGGGGATTGATTTAAACCTAGAAAAGAAACAAAATTACTCCAATCATTGTTTATAACAGAATTCAAAAGATTTTTATCAATATCGCCTAATATAGTGATTTCATTATTGTCCTTTGATGCATTATCAATAAGACCTTCAAATCTATCATTCCAATCAATTTTAGAATCTGTTTTAACTCGTTATTATTGGAATTCAGAAGAAAGATATCAACTAATTGATAAATGGAAGAAATCAACATTTTCATCAGTTTTACCCTAGTACCGTAGTACCAACATAATTCGAACAAAGGTTCAAAGAGTTATAAAAGAAATATTAAAGATGCCACTCGAAATGTCTGAAATATCTAAATGGTTCTGTTTTGGCAACACTCATTTGCATTGTTTTCACCATTTCCAATCAGTTCGTGGGATTCATATTTGTTTTATTTTACATTTTTTTAACTAAAATATGTAACACTGAAATTGTATTGATGATAGTCAAAATTCTTTTATTAAAACGTGTGTACTTATCTTGAAACTTTTTTAAATGCAATAAAATATGACAAGTGCCCTACGAAATAATTGTAAAGTAATACTTTTCATTTAAATGTTGTATGCAGATACTAGTCATATGTTATTCAACTGTTTTGCCATTTTTTGAAAAAGTAAGTTGGTAAACTGTGCTTCCATCATTAAACTGGAATTGTTCAATAATTTTTTTCTGATAAAAAACGTTTATCGAGTTATCCAAGTACCCAACAGTTCACATACTCTCATCCTTAAATAACAAATGTAATATATATCACAAACTGTGGCAAGACACTTATCAGCAATAAAACACAAGCCCTATACATTGTATGCATATATAATTATGTATATTGACTATGAAAAGCTTCATGACAAATAAAAATCAAATATTACCATAAACTTGTCCTGACAAATCTAGTGTTATACAACTCAGCATTAAAATTAATACAATAACTGCCTTCATAACTATAACTTTCTGTCTGCTATCGGTGAACGATTATCCAATATTAACAATACAATATACAGTGTAATCGAGAAGAAAGTAAGTGTCCTTTTACGCATTGTGCGTTTAAATATATTTTAAATGTTTTGCTTCGTTTGAAAAATATAATTCACACAGACATTAAGATTAATGACCTGATAACATATTTCTGTTTAATTTGTGGTGATTGATGATTTCCTACTCATTAGTACATGAATAAATTGCATAATTGTACAAAAACAATCTATTATACCAAAGTGGTAAACAGGCCAATCTTAAACCACAACGTTTTGGATGGTGGTTAAAAAAATACGAATACTAAAAAATATAATGATCACATGCAATGTCGATTATTTTCCTATTAATATTCAAACAGTATTCATTAAACAGCAATTATTTCCAGTTTTTCAGAAAAGATAAAAGGTTATAAGCACTAAAAGTTTATACAGTTGCAGCTTTTCGTTTTATAATTCAATGATATCATTATAGAGCATATTTATAATTCCCCAATATAACTTTTCACTTCTGAAATGTGTTGTAGTTTAAACGTTTCACAATGCAACACTAGGTATAAAATATAACACTACTCCCTCGATTTGTGAGGTCATCGACGAGACTTGTGCTTCTTTGCAAGGTGTGTTTATCGACCTAGATTGAATGATAAATGCTTCATTTTGTTGTTTTTTGGAGGGGATATTTGACGCTATGGTAAGTGATGTTGTAGTATGGTGTTTAGCGTCGCTTTCAACGCTTTTCGGTAATACAGCGACGGTATCTACTTGAGGCAGTATTCTGAGAGCTGAGACACTAGCATTTTATGCCGCAGATACTTCGTATGATACCCCAGCCAGTAACATTAAACTGACACCGGGGCCGACCAAACGTAGAACTATATTCTAAATACTGAGCACCAAGCGAGCTGCTAATACCAAATATTTTATATGACGCAACCATGGATCGAGCACATGATCTACCGCATGCGAAACAGACGCTATACCACAAAACCACTGCTGCGGTATTCTATTGCAGTTCTTTTAAGGACGTTTTCTCTAGTTTTTAAAGCGCTCCAATTCTTCGCACAAAAGGAAGCAACTGTCGAGACCAGTCAGTGTCACTTCATACTATTGTACTATAACTGACCATATTTTGGATGGCCCACTCATTTATTGATACGCCTGAAATTGGTTGCTTTTATCCAGTTATTGATAAACATTGAACAAATCAACGTTATATTTATATATATTTCAAATGAATCTAATGCTGAGAGAACTTGTGGCCAGATCCTTTAGCCGAACATTGTAATTACATTCTCTTCTAAATTATGTAATGCATGGTTTCACGTAGTAAATGTTGAGAATAAACCAATTAACACTGCAGTCTTTACAGCAGAACTATCAGTCATTCACTCTCTAATGATGAAGTAAACACACATAAACTTTATATATGCGGTATTTCGCGTTTTACAGCGAACTGTTACATGTGGTATTAAAACTACATTGACATTGTAATTATCATATATGTTATATGAGATAAAACTCGTGCTTCTTGCTTCAAACAAATGAGACATATTCGTACATTCAGATAGCAAATGAAAAACTGCCGTCCACATTAAAGTATTTGTTATTCAAACGATGCACAACAACATTATTATTTATTTGAACAAAATAAATTATAATCCGTTTTATAATAAATGAAAATCAATTTTCATTTGTTTTTTTGTTGTTTTTTTTGCCTTTTTGCCAACGAGGTCTAACGGACGTTAAGTTAACCCTACCACTATTTTCTAGGACCCTAGAAGTTCAAACAGTACATGAACCTCGGAACCTGGACTGTTTACCGGTACCCGAGCACACCACATATCTGACAGTAACTGATAACTTTCAAACTTGAATCAGCGATGGGAAACGAATGACAATGAGACTCTATGACGTAATAAACCATCACAAAGAATGTGGTCATGTTGAGATTCTAACTAACGATTTCTGAATTGAAAGTCAGACGCCAACATATATCGTCTAATAGCATAATAATTCGATAAGAAAATGAAGTTTAAAATGAAGTTTAATAATATAAAACAACTAATAACCATTTAAAACTATAATTGTACGATATTTAAGTAGGAAGAGTTATACTGAGATGGGTGTTTGTTTGAACTATGTTTAGAAGCAGGCATATTTGTTTATAGATTTTATTAAAGTTTTAATGACAGTTGTAATAATGTAAATAATGAATCAATAAAGAAAGTCCTGCTTTCTGTGTTAGTTTGTGTGTGATATTGGAACATGTAGCATCGGGATACACAAAATAGTTAACTGTGACAAAGGATCAAAACCAGGAGTGCTGCGACGACGAAGAACTATGTAACAAGTAAATGGTGTATTGCCGATTTAAACTTTTCTACTTGCGAGCTTTGTAATTTAATATATTTTCTTGATGTGAAAATCTAAAAAAATAAATAATAAAAATGTCAGAAATTAATATCACGGCCGTATTTGGCAACTTAGTACATGGAATGGGGAATATCAGCGAAAGCTTGTTATTGCAATCTAATTAGTTTGCGGCTGAAAATAGCGCGAAGTACATACAAACATTTGATTGATCAGATGCAAAGTTGTTTAAAGAAGGTGTAAATGAGATCGAAAAATTTAGTTTTATAAATAATTATGGAAATGAGAAAAAATAATGTAAACTTATCAAACGAGTGAGGGTTTATTATCACCGTTTAAAAAAAGATATCTGGATAGTCAAGGCAACAAAACTTGGAGGATTTGCAATCAGAATTTGGATTAAACCATGATGAAAATTTTCAATTATTTGCAGAAAGAATATTAAACTTATCAGAGGAAGCTTATTTAAATCGTGGAGACGATGGTGAATATATTCAGAGACATAATTTGGCCTGGGAGTGGCCTCTAGAACCCAAGATTTTGGCAAGGGGGTGGTCCCTAGAATCCAAGAGTTTGGCAAGGGGTGTCATTTTGTGTGCCGTGAAGACCGGGAAGGCTGGCTCAAGCGTCACCTGTTTCCAATCGATCGCCCTGCCTAATCCCAAAAAGTCAAACAGCTCGTGTTGGCGTCCTACTAGACACACAGTTAAAAGTTTGCCCTCTAAATGTAGTCCAGACACTCTACTAGCGCCTAGGAGTTGACCAAAGAATCCAAGTGTTTGCCAAGGGGGTGTATTTGTGTGTGCCGTGAAGGCGCTCAAGCCTCGCCGGTTCGACCAAAATGCGCTAGAAACAGGCTAGCCTTGCAAATTACACAACATTCAAACAGCTCGTGCTGGCGTCCTACTAGACACACAGTTAAAAGCTTGCCCTCTCAATGTAGCCCATACACCCTACTAGCGCCTAGGAGTGAGCCAAAGAACCCAGGTGTTTGGCAAGGGAGTGTATTTGTGTGTGCCGTGAAGGCGTTCCAGCCTCGATGGTTCGCCCAAAACGTGCGAGTAACAGGCTAGCCTTGCAAAACACACAAAAGTTAAACAACTCGTACGGGCGTTCTATTTGACACACACTCAAATGCTTGCTCTCTAAATGTAGACCAGAACGACTACTTTGGCCTGGGAGTGGCCTCTAGAACCCAAGAGTTTGGTAACGGGGTGTCATTTTGGGTGCCGGGAAGACCGTGAAGGCTGGCTCAAGCGTCACCTGTTTCCAATCGATCGTCCTGCCTAATCCAAAAAAGTCAAACAGCTCGTGCTGGCGTCCTACTAGACACACAGTTAAAAGCTTGCCCTTTAAATGTAGCCCAGACACCCTACTAGCGCCTAGGATTGAGCCAAAGAATCCAAGTGTTTGTTAAAGGGGTGTATTTGTGTGTACCGTGAAGGCGCTCAAGCCTCGCCGGTTCGACCAAAATGCGCTAGAAACAGGCTAGCCTTGCAAATTACACAACATTTAAACAGCTCGTGCTGGCTTCCTACTAGACACACAGTTAAAAGCTTGCCCTCTAAATGTAGCCCAGACACTGTACTAGCGCCTAGGAGTGAGCCAAAGAACCCAGGTGTTTGGCAAGGGAGTGTATTTGTGTGTGCCGTGAAGGCGTCTCAGCCTCGACGGTTCGCCACAAACGCGCGAGTAACAGGCTAGCCTTGCAAAACACACAAAAATTAAACAACTCGTACGGGCGTTCTATTTGACACACACTCAAAAGCTTGCTCTCTAAATGTAGACCCGAACGACTACTTTGGCCTGGGAGTGGCCCCTAGAACCCAAAAATTTGGCAAGGGGGTGTTATTTTAGGTGCCGGGAAGACCGGGAAGGCTGGCTTAAGTTTCACCTGTTTCTGATCGATCGCCATGCCTAATCCCAAAAAGTCAAACAGCTCGTGCTGGCGTCCTACTAGACACACAGTTAAAAACTAGCCCTCTAAATGTAGCCCAGACACCTCACTAGCGCCTAGGAGTAGGCCAAAGAACGCAAGTGTTTGCCAAGTGGGTGTATTTGTGTGTGCCGTGAAGGCGCTCAAGCCTCGCCGGTTCGACCAAAATGCGCTAGAAACAGGCTAGCCTTGCAAATTACACAACATTCAAACAGCTCGAGCTGGCGTCATACTAGACACACAGTTAAAAGCTTGCCCTCTAAATGTAGCCCAGACACCCTACTAGTGCCTAGGAGTTGGCCAAAGAACCCAGGTGTTTGGCAAGGTAGTGTACTTTTGTGTGCCGTGAAGGCGTCCCAGCCTCGACGGTTCGCCCCAAACGCGCGAGTAACAGGCTAGCCTTGCAAAACACACAAAAGTTCAACAAATCGAACAGGCATTCTATTTGACACACACTCAAAAGCTTGCTCTCTAAATGTAGACCAGAACGAATACTTTGGCCTTGGAGTGGCCCATAGAACCCAAGAGTTAGGCAAGGGGGTGTCATTTAGGGTGCCGGGAAGACCGAGAAGGCTGGCTCAAGCGTCACCTGTTTCCGATCGATCGCCCTGTCTTATCCCAAAAAGTCAAACAGCTCGTGCTGGCGTCCTAGTAGACACACTTAAAAGCTTGCCCTCTAAATGTAGCCCAGACACCCTACTAGCGCCTAGGAGTGGGCCAAAGAATCCAGGTGTTTGGCAAGGGAGTGTATTTTTGTATGCCGTGAAGGTGTCCCAGCCTCGACGGTTCGCCCCAAACGCGCGAGTAACAGGCTAGCCTTGCAAAACACACAAAAGTTAAACAACTCGTACGGGCGTTCTATTTGACACACACTCAAAAGCTTGCTCTCTAAATGTAGACCCGAACGACTACTTTGGCCTGGGAGCAGCCGCTGGAACCCAAGAGTTTGGCAAGGGGGTGTCATTTTGGGTGCCGTGAAGACCGGGAAGGCTGGCTCAAGCGTCACCTGTTTCCGATCGATCGCCCTGCCTAATCCCAAAAAGTGAAACAGCTCGTGCTAGCGTACTACTAGACACACAGTTAAAAACTTGCCCTCTAAATGTAGCCCAGACAACCTACTAGTGCATAGGAGTGGGCCAAAGAACCCAAGTGTTTGCCAAGGGGGTGTATTTGTGTGTGCCGTGAATGCGCTCAAGCCTCGCCGGTTCGACCAAAATGCGCTAGAAACAGGCTAGCCTTGCAAATTACACAACATTCAAACAGCTCGTGCTGGCGTCCTACTAGACACACAGTTAAAAGCTCGCCCTCTAAATGTAGCCCAGACACCCTACTAGCGCCTAGGAGTTGGTCAAAGAACCCAGGTGTTTGGCAAGGGAGTGTATTTGTGTGTGCCGAGAAGGCGTCCCAGCCTCGACGGTTCGCCCCAAACGCGCGAGTAACAGGCTAGCCTTGCAAAACACACAAAAGTTAAACAACTCGTACGGCCTTCTATTTGACACACACTCAAAAGCTTGCTCTCTAAATGTAGACCAAAACGACTACTTTGGCCTGGGTGTGGCCCCTAGAACCCAAGAGTTTGGCAAGGCGGTGTCATTTTGGGTGCCGTGAAGATCGGGAAGGTTGGCTCAAGCGTCACCTGTTTCCGATCGATCGCCCTGCCTAATCTCAAAAAGTCAAACAGCTCGTGCTGGCGTCCTACTAGACACACAGTTAAAAGCTTGCCATCTAAATGTAGCCCAGACACCCTATGAGCGCCGAGGCGTGGGCCAAAGAACCCAAGTGTTTGCCAAGGGGGTGTATTTGTGTGTGCCGTGAAGGCGCTCAAGCCTCGCCGGTTCGACCAAAATGCGCTAGAAACAGGTTAGCCTTGCAAATTACACAACATTCAAACAGCTCGTGCTGGCGTCCTACTAGACACACAGTTAAAAGCTTGCCCTCTAAATGTAGCCCAGACACCCTACTAGCGCCTAGGAGTAGGCCAAAGAACCCAGGTGTTTGGCAAGGGAGTGTATTTGTGTGAGCCGTGAAGGCGTCCCAGCCTCGACGGTTCGCCCCAAACGCGCGAATAACAGGCTAGCCTTGCAAAATACACAAAAGTTAAACAACTCTTACGGGCGTTCTATTTGACACACACTCAAAAGCTTGCTCTCTAAATGTAGACCAGAACGACTACTTTGGCCTGGGAGTGGCCCCTAAAATCCAAGACTTTGGCAAGGGGGTGTCATTTTGGGTGCCGGGAAGACCGGGAAGGCTGGCTCAAGCGTCACCTGTTTCTGATCGATCGCCCTGCCTAATCCCAAAAAGTCAAACAGCTCGTGCTGGCGTCCTACTAGACACAGTTAAAAGCTTGCCCTCTAAATGTAGCCCAGACACCCTACTAGCGCCTAGGAGTGGGCCAAAGAACCCAAGTGTTCGCCAAGGGGGTGTATTTGTGTGTGCCGTGAAGGCGCTCAAGCCTCGCGGGTTCGACCAAAATGCGCTAGAAACAGGTTAGCCTTGCAAATTACACAACATTCAAACAGCTCGTGCTGGCGTCCTACTAGACACACAGTTAAATGCTTGCCCTCTAAATGTAGCCCAGACACCCTACTAGCGTCTAGGAGTGGGCCAAAGAACCCAGGTGTTTGGCAAGGAAGTGTATTTGTGTGAGCCGTGAAGGCGTCCCAGTCTCGACGGTTCGCCCCAAACGCGCGAATAACAGGTTAGCCTTGCAAATTACACAACATTCAAACAGCTCGTGCTGGCGTCCTACTAGACACACAGTTAAATGCTTGCCCTCTAAATGTAGCCCAGACACCCTACTAGCGTCTAGGAGTGGGCCAAAGAACCCAGGTGTTTGGCAAGGAAGTGTATTTGTGTGAGCCGTGAAGGCGTCCCAGTCTCGACGGTTCGCCCCAAACGCGCGAATAACAGGCTAGCCTTGCAAAATACACAAAAGTTAAACAACTCGTACGGGCGTTCTATTTGACACACACTCAAAAGCTTGCTCTCTAAATGTAGACCAGAACGACTGCTTTGGCCTGGGAGTAGCCCCTAGAACCCAAGAGTTTGGCAAAGGGGTGTCATTTTGGGTGCCGGGAAGACCTGGAAGGCTGGCTCAAGCGTCATCTGTTTCCGATCGATCGCACTGCCTAATCCCAAAAAGTCAAACAGCTCGTGCTGGCGTCCTACTAGACACACAGTTAAAAGCTTGCCCTCTAAATGTAGCCCAGACACCCTACTAGCGCCTAGGAGTGGGCCAATGAACCCAAGTGTTTGCCAAGGGGGTGTATTTGTGTGTACCGTGAAGGTTCTCAAGCCTCGCTGTTAGGACCAAAATGCCCTAGAAACAGGCTAGCCTTGCAAATTACACAACATTCAAACAGCTCGTGCTGGCGTCCTACTAGACACACAGTTAAAAGCTTGCCCTCTAACTGTAGCCCAGACACCCTACTAGCGCCTAGGAGTGGGCCAAAGGACCCAGGTGTTTGGCAAGGGAGTGTATTTGTGTGTGCCGTGAAGGCGTCCCAGCCTCGACGGTTTGCCCCAAACGCGCGAGTAACAGGCTAGCCTTGCAAAACACACAAAAGTTAAACAACTCGTACGGGCGTTCGTTTTGACACACACTCAAAAGCTTGCTCTCTAAATGTAGACCAGAACGACTACTTTGGCCTGGGAGGGGCCCTTAGAACCCAAGAGTTTGGCAAGGGGGTGTCATTTTGGGTGCCGTGAAGACCGGGAAGGCTGGCTCAAGCGTCACCTGTTTCTGATCGATCGCCCTGCCTAATCCCAAAAAGTCAAACAGCTCGTGCTGGCGTCCTACTAGACACACAGTTAAAAGCTTGCCCTCTAAATGCAGCCCAGACACTTTACTAGCGCCTAGGAGTGGGCCAAAGAACCCAAGTGTTTGCCAAGTGGGTGTATTTATGTGTGCCTTGAAGGCGCTCAAGCCTCGCCTGTTCGACCAAAATGCGCTGGAAACAGGCTAGCCTTGCAAATTACACAACATTCAAACAGCTCGTGCTGGCGTCCTACTAGACACACAGTTAAAAGAT
Organism: Panopea generosa; assembly: GCA_029582155.1. Classification (NCBI taxonomy): domain Eukaryota; kingdom Metazoa; phylum Mollusca; class Bivalvia; order Adapedonta; family Hiatellidae; genus Panopea; species Panopea generosa. The sequence goes on from CM055911.1 coordinate 9,742,517, forward strand.
TGCCCTCTAAATGTAGCCCAGACACCCTACTAGCGCCTAGGAGTTGGCCAAAGAAACCAGGTGTTTGGCAAGGGAGTGTATTTGTGTGTGTCGTGAAGGCGTCCAAGCCTCGACGGTTCGCCACAAACGCGCGAGTAACAGGCTAGCCTTGCAAAACACACAAAAGTTAAACAACGCGTACGGGCGTTCTATTTGACACACACTCAAAAGCTTGCTCTCTAAGTGTAGACCAGAATTTTAGAAAACGCGTTAATTGTAGATCAGAAATTAAAGAGAATAGAAATATAAGTCACAAAGAAATGCATTTAAATCATTATAGATCACAAAAGAAAAGTAATAAATGCAGGAGAAATTGTCATCTGACTAGATTTTATAGAGCACGCGTCGCGTCGCGAAAGATAAATGCGGTTTTAAGTAAACCACGAAATGACAGGAATAAAATTGTATGTTGGGTTAGGAGAGATTGTCTTCTCAACAATATAGAGGTAATTATAAACAAGTTTGCAAACGTACAATCGGTTGACGGTAGCTTATTAAATGTGTTAGGTAGAAATTTGAAATGAAAAGAGAAAAAAATGAACACCCGTTTTATGTAGTGTCCGACATGAATAGAAATGAAATATAAGAGCAGGAATTTTTGTATGAAAATGAAGTTTGATTATATTATGATTTCGGATGTACTAATGGTTCCGCTAGTAAGAGATATTCACATAGGTTATGTTGTAAGATTAGATAGAAAGGTTACTTTTAAACCAAATTCAATATTAGTATGCAAAGGTACAATTAAAAAGAATTCGAGCATTTCAGAAAATGAGACGGGTCACATGAGTAATCGACCTGCATTAGTTATTATAGATTCAGTTGTTAAAAGAAATAATGCAGGAACATTGCCAATTGTGATAGTTAATGAAGGAAACCAAACTCAGACTTTAAAGAAGGTTATAATAATAGCACGGTTAAAAAAAGCAAATAGTCAGTCTAAACAGTCACTTGATGAAATTTTCACGCAAATAAATGCGCCTGAAGAACATTAAAAGAATATAGCGGAACTTTTATATAGGAATCAAAGTACTATATCAGTATCAGTGCCTGATGTAAAAAAATATTGTATATGCGAATAGACACAGTAACTTGTGATCCCGTTAAAATAAGGCCATATAGAATATTGTTGAATGACTTAAAATATGTAAATCAAGAAGTAGACGACCTTCTTACAGCGGATATAATAAGTAGATCGCGTAGTCCGTACTCTGCTCCACTCCTGTTGGTTAGCAAAAAAGATAGTTATGAGAAGCGAATGTGTATAGACTTTCGTGGTCTAAAAAAAGGTTATGCTTTTCTGTTACCCAGAATTGATTCAGTGTTAAACAAATTAGATAATAACGCCATATTTTCCTCAATAGATTAGCGCAGTGGATTATTCTGTGTATGTATGCGTCCAAAAGATAGAGAGAAAAACAGCATTTAGCACTCCTTAAGGTTTAATGGAATGGAATCGCGTGCCTTTTGAATTTTATCTAGCTACTTCTCAGAAGTTATGACGTGGGCGCTGAGCGGGTTAGACTATTGTGCGATCCAATATATGGATGACATAAACAGTTTTAGTAAGACTATTGAAGATCATTTAGTACAGTTGCAAATGGTACCAAACAGGTTAAAAGAGTTGAACATTAAATTAATTAATAAGTAAGTGTAAGTTAATAAAACCTGAAACTAAACACTTAGGGTTATGGTTAACAAAAAAGGAACTAAACCAGATGTACAAAAAGTACTAGCGATAAAAGGGTTAGCTCACCCACTATAGTTAAGGCAGTCCATAGTTTTGTAGCTATGCTTGCTATTATAGACGATTTGGACCAAATTTTAGCAAAATAGTAGAACCGCTTATTAATCTTACAAGAAAGAATGTTAGATTTAAATGGGATGAGAATTGTCAATTATCATTTGAAAGAGTAAAAACAAGTTAAGCGGAAGCTCCGTTATTAGCTTATCCGGACGTCAATAAGAGATTCATTTTGTAAACAGATGCTAGCAACAAACCAGTAGGTGGTGTTCTCTGTCAAGAAGATAAAGATGAAACGGGAAAAGATGTGGAAAAACCTTTGTATTTTCTATTTCACAAATTATTACATACGCAAATCAAGTGACCGATTCTTGAAAAAGAGATGTTCTCAGAAGTTTACGCTGTGACACATTTCCATCATTATTTACATATGTACTGATTTACACTGACCACAAACTTCTGAAATATATTCTTGAGAAACAGCAATTCAATAATCATAAGGTAGCGATGTGGGGGTTGCTTATTCAGTCATTTGATTTAGAGATAAAACACATCCCAAGGAAAGACAATATTGTAAGTGATCTATTATCAAGAGTACCAGAAAGAAATACTCAAGATAATGAAAATGAGGAGCTGTCCTCAGAAATAGGTGTAGGCGATACAGCTTTTAGTAAATATTATATACACGTCAAATATTGACCCACTTAAGTTCCTGCACGCTCAAGCACCCGAACTGCATGGCGAAGTGAAACAAACATTACTAGATATTAATATGTAGGAAGAACAGTCAATGGATGATGAGATTGTCAAAATTTAAAAGTCATTGAATGACGGTAGTGCCAATAAAACTACCAATCGTAATTTTCTAGTGCAGATGAGATTCTGTATTTTGTAGCAAATGCCGATAGTGAAGCTGTTCTGAGGTTGTACGTTTCGCCACATTTAACTGATATGATGTTAAAGAGTTATCATGATTTGGGGCATATTGGGATAGATAAGGCGGTTGATATGATTAAACAAAAGTACTATTTCCCAAATCTGTACAACGCGTGATTTAATACATAGAGAAATGTGTACTTTGTGAACAGCGACGGGTCGCAAAATCAAGCCACCTATGGGAGAAACTGAAATGAATCCGTATCCATTTATTAAAATTGCTGCTGACATAAGCAGGCCATATCCAACAACGCTTTCCGGTAACAGGTATATATATATATACAGTTATATGTACTAACTCAGGCTGGATTGAATCATATTCATTGCCAGATAAGTCAAGTGACTCGATCCTGCACGTGCTGCTCGAGAAAATTTTCACAACAATGTTACGGGCGTGTTGCAGTTTCACACACCAGTCTGATAGATGTTATCAAAGAAAATTAAGGATGATCCACTACTTGGGATCTATTTCTTAGAGTTACTTCTAGCGCGGAGATTTTTTTTTAAATTTTGCACACAAGGACTTTGAAGTAAGACAAGTTTAAAACACTTTAAAAACTTCAGGTCACCATGCTTGTTTTTTTTGGTACGACCTATTTTAAACTACACCGTTTTACATTTTTTTAAAGAAAAGACAGCAAAGGTGTGAAAGTTATAAATTATGTTTTATTTACTAAAAGAGTGATATATTTTAACAAAATATTGTTGTCATCCATGTCACAAAAGATAAAGTATCTAAAACAGAAAAATCATGATGCTATTTTGGGTTTCACCTTTCATACAACGAATTTTTCATAAATTGCTACGATTATAAATTTGGCCGCAGATATTGCAATTTTACACTAATTCAAAAACAAAAAAAGTTATAACGCGGAGAATTGTTTCATTTTTTCTTAAATGAAGCACTATAACAAACCATATCAGAAAATAAAAAAATATATATATGTCAACATGCTTGTTACTAAGTTACAGTGCTAAATATTACTTCCCTTTTTCATAAAATGGCCGCAATCGATGCATTTTCACAATAATTCAATAATAAAAACAGTTCTAACGTGAAGAATTGTTTCATTCTTACTACAAAGAGGCAATATAACAAACTTTATCAGAAAATAAAATAAAAAATATAAGTCACCATACTTGTTACAAAGTTACGGTGCTAAATGTTACCTCCATTTTGCATAAAATGTCCACCAATGATGCATTTTCACACTAATTCAATAATAAAAAATGTTTCAACGCAGAGAATTGTTTCATTCTATTACAAAGAGGCACTATAACAAACCAAATCAGAAAATAAAATAAAAAATACAGGTCACCCTATTTGTTATAAAGTTACAGTGCTAAAATATTACCTCCCCTTTTCATAAAATGGCCTCAAACGATGCATTTTTACACTAATTCATTAATAAAAAAGTTCTAACGCGGAGAATCGTTTCAATCTTTCTACAAAGAAGCACTATAACAAACCAAATTAGAAAATAAAAATCAAAAATACAGGTCACCATGCTTGTTACAAAGTTACAGTGCTAAATGTTACCTCCCCTTTTTCATAAAATGGTCGCAATCGATGCATTTTCACACCAATTCAATAATAAAAAATGTTCTAATGACGAGAATTGTTTAATTCTTTCTTCAAAGAAGCACAACAACAAACAATATCATAAAATAAAATAAAAAATACATGTCACCTTGCTTGTTACTAAGCTGTGCTAAATGTTACCTCCCCTTTTCATAAAATTGTCAAAATGGTGATCATTATCTGTTGTTATTTTTTGTAAATGAAGTTCCATTGCAGAGGTTACTTTCATATTTGTAAATGATGCACTAAATAACAATTATAATGTTTGTATTTCATAATGTTATCACTATTATGTTGCTTTTATACATTTCATATGTACCAGGTAATTGATGAACATAAATATTTGTGAGTAATAGTTTGAAATGTTAGAGGCCTAGTGGTAAAACCATGTACTGTCAATCAAGGTTGAATCACCAGTGACCTGCTACTGGATATAATATCTTCAGAGTTTTATCTACGAGTCCATTCAAGTCATTTTTTTCTGGTATTTATCTTGGCTATAGTAGTCTCACCGTCATCCAGTATTACTACATTAACTTGGACATTTTTATTCCTGTACTGTGCTACTTCCAACATTAATCTATGTATTGTCATTCAAATTATAGAACACTGGAGAACTGGTAGTGATTGTTCTTAATTTTTCATATTATGTAAATTTCCTACAGTCGTTTGAAAAAACATCATAATAATTATGTTTTTCGAATTCTTTTTCTTAACATGGTCACAATATCTGATTTACTTTCACAATCCATGCTTCTGGCAACAGATTTTGTAATAAATTGGCCTGGTCTTGGTGTACTTCTTGACTGACTTCATCACTAATAATTAAAGAAAGTTTATATGAGATAAAGAAATAAATGACAATGTTTGTCTGTATGTAAACTAAATTAACATCGCCACCAGTTTCCCATTTGGTTGATGCACCCAGATGAATTAACAGTTTAGTCTTTTTAGGTTTGTAGGGGATAGTGTAGAAAATAAATATCATAGAAACCCAATCATATGTTTCACCTGGTTCTTTTGCTCGGCGTATAGCACCATCATAAAGGTCTTCAGTTTAAAGTCCTATTTGAATGACTGTAAGCACTGTAAGTTAGCCATCTTCAGGTATCAAACTCTCAACCCTGAGCTAAAAGTATGGTGCTTTACCTACTGGCTAATCGGTCTGGCTAAAAAACGACAATGTACTTTACTAAAACAGCACAACTCGAGGACTATTAACTGAGCAGCAATTCGTGTTTTGATATGTATGTTCAAAACATTGAACAAAATCTTATAGTTATAAACTTGGGTGTATGTGGACTTTTTTTACTGAATACAACTGTTATGTAATGTAACAAGCAGTCAAGGGGTTGCAAGCTCAAATCCCAACTTGGCCAGTCTCTGTGATGATTTGAATATATGCAAATTCCAACATTGTGTCTCATGTTCATTGATCTTTAATCACTGATTCAAGTGGGAAAGTTGTCAGTTACTTGCACGGATATTGGGTGTGCCAAACAAATGGTCACAGGTTTGACCCCCTTCAGATCCTCTGTTGTGCTCATGAGTATTGTGTTGTATTCCCTAATAGTAGAAATAAGCTGAAAAGGTTAAACTACATTAATTATTACCATTGGCCCCTTTTGATGATTGTCAATCTTTCATTTAGTGCTTCTGTACACGTTGTCTATGTCACGATATTGATTGGCCTTGGAACTTCATTTCATGTCTCTTCATAGTTTATGAAACCACTACAGGTATTTAAAGCACCGACATCTCAATTCATCTGTAACCTGAGCCTCTGTTTAGCATTCCTGAAATGTGTTTAATATTTTCTTATTTTCATAATTCATGAAACAATTTTCTGTTTTACAGGAAACACAGAACGTGACGGTGTATACTTTTTTTTAACATTTACTCAATGAAAGAATACTGTTCGAATCCCCACCCGGCAACAGTCTCCAGGATGATAGATATATGAAATTATGTCTCTTTATCAATCGTCTCTCACCACTGATTCAAATGGGAAAGTTCTCAGTTACTTTACTTGTCGAGATGAGGTGTGCTCATGTAGTGGTTACTCCCAGGAAACAATGGTTAGGTGATCATCTGTTAGCCCTCGATGGCATGAAAATGATGCTAAATATTTAATCAATCAATCACTTTTATAGTGGTTCATCTCTAGAAATCATAAAGTAAGTTACCATTTTATGCGATACATCGATATTAATCAGTGACTTATGAAAAATCACCAATTTACCTTATATACAATTGTTTTGTCAAATGATATTGGACTTTTCCTGTTCAATCGATGTGTCTTGTTTGTTTCCACTGTTCTTATACGTCCGCATATACAGTTTATGTATAACATTGACCCATATAAATGTCTTCTATAATATCCTTCAATACCAAACTTTTACATGCATCAGTTCAGCTAAATGTCAAAATTCAAGATTTATTCTTCCTTGTCTCCATCCCGGTATGAATAATATTGTTATAGGTAAATTCATTATGTATTCAGCGCTATGGATCAAATTCACGAATGATTCATATCCGAAAACGAGCTATCCGAAATGTTACCACTACGAGTATTGATTATATTTTCGTAGTTGTTTCTTCGACTTCTTCAAGCACTTCTGGTGGTTTAGAACGAAAAACAGTATATTTTTCTATGCTTGTCGATTGCTTCCTTGACAAATACCTGTCTAATTTACATTTCTGACGTCTCGAGGTGAAAATACTTCGCTTTGTTAATAACCCTACTTCGACTCGACTTTTGATTAACCAAACGGCGAAATTAGACCCCGAAACTGATATTAACAGAAAGGAACTATGAGCGTAGCGATACGCGGTAACAACCCGCAGAAACGTCTTTAATCAGTCTTTAGCTGCAATTAGAATGGCAGTAAATCAGTCAATCAAAACAACTCCGTTTAACCTCTTATATGCTAGAGACACAAAATTTCCATTAGACATAGTACTTACCCCAATGCGCAAGTACTTAGGTATTGATACGCATGCAATAGCGTTACAACAGCAGCACAAGGTTTTTACAAGAATGCATAACCGTATGAAGGGTCTAAAACACAAAAAGCTAATAAGGCAAATGACTCAAGCAGTGAAGTAGATTTTAAAGAAGGACAGGCAGTATACATGAGAAATCATTTATGAAAAAGTAAGTTGGATTCAATGTGGATACCCGTTTATAGGATAACTGAACAGAAATCACTTTTAACATTTGTCATCAAAAATCAACTTGATTGGAAAACTAGAGACACTCATACTAAGCACATTAAACCTACAAATTTAGAGAACTGGGATACACCGATATAAAGACCCACGAGGTCGATTATTACGTAAAGTAGCGTATGCTGTATCCCCACTGGGTAGTGAAACTGAGTCAAGTAACGATTCTGATAATGAGCCACTAGCAAGGTTGACTGATATATATAGAAAGGTTAGAGACGGTTCTTCCGATGAAGAAAACAATCCTCTGATGGAATTTTCCAGAAAGCTTAAAGAACGGAATAACCGTATTAAGCAGGACAATAGCAGTAGTGACAGTGACGGAAGCAGTAGTTGTAAATCAGATACCGATGTATCTATGACGATACATGTACTAGCTGTCTTATTTTAATATATGTTTTCGTTTTTTGTCTATTTAGTGGAAGAAAGTAAAAGAGGTGATGTTTATGGAAAGAAATGTTTTAGTTGAAAACAGATATGAATATCATTAACTGGTAACCTTGGGAACCACCGTCTTGGACAAACACTCTATAGATATGAAGCCAATCAAACACAATTACAATATCACGTGGTCAACAACAGACTATAATTAACTTTGTACTTTTAAAATGATACACTGTGTACAATGGTAGCCAAAGGCGACTCACCCCTAAATAGGATTATAACTACCGACGAGACATGGTTGTTTTACTATGATCCGGAAACGAAACAACAGTGAAGTCAGTGGAAACCAACCGATTTGCAGCCACCGAAAAAAAGCCAAAATGTCCAAATCGTTTAGAAAACATATTTTCATCGTTTTCTTCGACATCTACGGAATAATCTTGAGCCATGCCGTTCCGAAAGACCAGTCTGTCAATGCATTGCATTATAACAAAAATATAATTTACTTATAATTTAACAATAGTTTTAAAAATGAAATAAACAACATATTACATGTACTATAAAAATACAAAATTCTATATAATTTATATATTTACAGCTTTAGCTGATTAAGGAACGTGACATTTAAATAATTAAAACTCGATTTTCTTTGTGTTTTATTCCTGTAACTTTCAGGTCCTTTGCTAGAGCTAGGAAGCTTCCAACTGGTTATGAGAGTGGACTTATAATACATCAGGACAACACACCAGCTCACTTGTCAAGAGAAGTGCAGACGACAATTGAAATTCAAATGTAGGCAGAGATTCTTCCACATCGCCCGTACTCCCTAGATCTCACAACGTGTGATTTCGCACTCTTTCCAAAATTAAAGTGCAAATTGAAGGGCAAACATTTTAATAACTTAAAAGAACTTCAAACGGAATCTAATTCCATTTTGTATTTATACCCATCGGACTGGTACAAGCAAGTTTTCAATCAGTGGGTAGAACGCCACCGCAAATGTATAGAAAATAGCGCTTACTTTGAAAAGAATTGACGTCATGCGGCACATCACTGTACATGTTGTATATCAAATGTATGTAAATTATTTGTTATATTGTATATTTTATTTAAAATTTGTATACAACTTACACTGAGATTTAATATTATAAACTGAAAATATTACACATAAGTTGTAGTTTTTATTTTATAGCATTTGTCCACGAGCTTCTGGATAACCCCTCGTATTTTAGTTTTGAAAAAATGTAAAATAAAACAAATATGACTACCACACACTTATTTTAGGTAGTGAAAACAATGCCAATTAGTGTTGCCACAACAGCAACAATATATTTCAGAAATTTCGAGTTGCACCTTTTGTTTTTCTTTTATAACTCTTTGAACCTTTGTCTGAATTATGTTGGTACTAAGGTAAAACTGATAAAAATGATGACTTTTTCCAGTTATTAATTATTTGGCTTTTTTCTGAATTTAAATCATAATGTGTTAAAAATGATATGTTTGAATGTATAAGAGATATTATTTTTTACCAAAAAACAAAGACAAACAAAAAACGGTTGTGCAATATTTGAACAAAAACAACAATGAATGTAGAAACTACATGTTGAATGGTGAAGAAGTAAGTTAAACCTAGGAAGCAACATTTATATATCGATATTTAAAGACGTTTTCTTTATCTTATTTTAAAAATGGGCTAAAAATGAAAAAAATATGGTCTCACAAAAATAACTAGGAGTAAAATGCTCATTTTATAAATTTTGTATGTGAAAATTAATATAAAGAGTCTACAACATGATACTTAAAAACAGAGCTCAGAAAATATCACTTGCCAAATTCACATTTGATGCCTTTTCTTTTGATTCCAAAATCACAAACATATGTTGGGTGGTTCAAGAGCAGTTGCGCTTCCGAGATTTGGAAAATGCCAAATTGAAACAAGCACCTACAGTCACTGTTTATATGTCTCTGTTTAAATAATACTATAAGAACAATTGTGTTACGCTCAATGTCATGAGTGTAAAGATTAACGAACCCAGAAAAACAATACTACACTCAATATATATGCACAGCAAGAGATAACGCAACCAATATAGCACGAATGAATTGTCCGTTAGTATTTACCTGGCACTCAATATTATTCTATATATATCTATATATATATATATCAGTATGTCGGTATATTCAAGTCTGAATGTAAATAGTGATATTTCTGTTGATAAACCGATACTAATACAATATATCAAATCTGCATCATATCGCATTCACGAATAGCTGTACGGAAAAGGCGGTTTAACGCCCGAACACATTGGCGAAGATTCATGAGTGCCAGGTACTGAATGATTTGGTAACTGCTGCATTGGTTTGACAATTTCATTACCAAATACCCTGTGTTGCCTTTACGTATTTCTTCCTATGATGTGTTTTCATACCTCTTTGGTGTATATTTACATAGACTGCAGGAACGGTTCTGACTCTTCCCGCCAGGGATAGCTTATACCTGTCTTTTTTCCTTGTAACCCGTTTACAGTAAGATAACCTTTTTACATAGTCTCATTCCCTTATATCTCCCAAATAGGTCTTTCAACCCCAAATGAAAAAGCAGGGAATGCATTGTCTACACTGCATATCTATTTAACGCTTACAAAAATATGGAGGCATTCAACCTCAACGTGCTCAAATATGCGCTCAAATCTCATTGTTATCTTTTCGGACCCAAATGGGACATTCTACAGACTATTTTAAAAGAGGAGATGTTTCATACATATTACGCTGTCTTATACTTGATGACGTGTATTGCGGCATGTCGTTGTGTTCCGGAAAGATCATGTCCATACTTCTTGCGCAAAGGCTTTTGCCATCGTTCGGGTCGGTATCATCGACAATTCGTGCAATGCTGTTATGGCGGATTTCTTGAAGCTACGTATCAATAATTTCTTTATTTTGATATAATAAAAAACAGTTTTCATATTTGCTTTGGTTATGGTGGTCACAGCTACACGTTAATGGTCGGTGAATGTAGATTAAGATTGATTGATTGTATATTCAGCGTCATTTTTTTCGCCACCGAAGAATAACAGACGATCAATTATCCTAACCACTGTATATGTAACTATGCAGAAATCGCCAAGAATCTTGGTATTAATAGGTGTTCTATATATATATATATATATATATATATATATATATATATATAGTGGCTAAAATACAGCCAGGACAAACAGAAAAATTTATCAATTTTATAAGTGCTATGTAATTTTTTTTTTTTTTTTTTTTTTTTTTTTTATGCTTTTATTTCCCCGTCAATAAGTGTGTTATAGGTCGGGGTCATCCCATCGCACACTGTACATTGTTTACATATGTTTAAGCTTTTCTAGTCTCTCTAACTCATTCTCACTCATATTCAGTATATCATACTTGGATAAGTGTATAAACATGGGATCTTACTAAGTTTAGGGGAAATTGATGTTTTCTAATTGCTTCCAGTAAACAATTCTTTTTTTTTTTTTTTTTAAATTTAAATTTAAATTTAAAAAAGGAAAAAATCCTTAATTATGCTCTCTCCATCAGTCAAAACCATAGTAATATTTCATCGTTTCATTTTTTAGTACAGTCATCTATATTAACATGACTTGTGTAAGTGACAGGGATTTTAGTTTTATGTAGTTATAAAGATCTATTATCAAGTTTATGTAATATTTTGAAAATTGGAATTATTGTGATAGAATATCGGAGTATGGATTCCAATCTTTTTTAAATTTCTCAAGATTGTTGTTTCTCATAGCTACATTTTCCAGGATTTTATGTGTTCTTTTGAGTCTGTTTTTTAGGTTTGCTATAGATAAGGGGGTTTCAAGTTGTTTTGTATAGAATATGTAAAATTTTGTTTCCAACAGTAAATATAATTGTACTTGTGATAATCCCTTTCCTATATTAAAAATGAATGTTTCTCCAGTAATTTCTATTGGATTTATAGAGAATAGCCATGTTTTCAACTCATTTATAATGGACTGTGTCTTGGGGCAGGACTATAGCATGTGCATTATGGTTTCCTCTTGTGTGCAATAAAGACAAATTGGATTATTTTTGAATTTTGATTTTATGCAAAAATTGTCTGTTTGATAATATTCTATGATTTATTCTAGCCTGAAACCATTGTAATGTAGTGCTTATTGGTTTTTGAAATGGGAATTTGTAGATATTTTTCCATGTTTCCTCACTAAAGTTATATTTTAAGTTCCATTTAAGTTTTGATGTAGGAGAACTTTTGTTCCTGTTAAGAATATCATACATATCTTTTGATCCTTTTCTACTATTTAAAAATATTTGAATGTTAGACGGTACTATTGGGTAATTCAACTTTGATGAGAATTCGGTTATATTATATTGTTTTAGGTATACTTCAATTGCTTTCTTCACACTATGATATTGTAAAAAATTCAGTTCAGTTCCTCACTAGTGTAAAATTTTCCGTCTTCTCTTATAAAATCATTTACTAAAGTTAAACCATTATTATAGTATTTTTTTATAAAATATATCTTTGCCACCAATTCTTATGTTTGGGTTGAAATAGACTGGACTGTTCAGTATGTTTGATTGCAGTGAGTTGTTTTCTGTGGTAGTAGTGTGTGTTAAAACACTTATATAAGATTTTAAAACATCTTTCCAGAACTGATTTTTAATATCATTAACTAAGGCTTCAGAATATCTTATACCCAGATCTGAAATATTTTTAGTGTTGATTTTATAGTTTATTAAAAGTTGCCATTGCCCATCTATAACAATGGGTCTCCTTATCCATGTAGATTTCAATGGTGCAATAAATGCTTTTAAATTTATCATTTTTAGTCCTCCATCACAATATTTCTTAATTGTTACATTATTTTTTATTTTTGTTGGCATTGCCATAAAAGATCAAAAAATAGGTCATTAACTAGTTTTATTGTATGCTCACTTGGATTAGTAGTGAAAAGAAGAGGTGATTTAAGTTTGCTATTTTTGTAATTTTTTCTTTGTAATTTATATCTGTGATTTTATTTAAATCTACATCAAAAGTTATACCCAACAGTTTAAATTGTTGACTTCCCCAAGACAGTTTCCATTTAGTTTTGATTGAGTCTGAACTATATTTTTTTGCCCCTATCCAAACTACATGTGTCTTGTCAAAATTTACATTTAATCCTGAAATGCTAGCATAAAAAGAGAGTTCTTCTAATGTATGTTTGAGTGAAGAAGAAGATCCGTCTAAAACAACTGATGTATCATCCGCAAACTGTGATAATTTAAATTCATTATTGTTAATAGTTAAACCCTTTATATTTTTGTTATTACGTATTTTAATAGCCAAGATTTCTGCACAGAGAATAAAAATATATGGTGACAAAGAATCGCCTTGTCGGCAACCTCTCCCTATATAGAAAAAATCTGACAGGTGACCCCCCTGATTGACAGCAAGATTTGCATTTTTGTATAAAACTTCAATCCACTTTTCAAAACTGTCACCAAAGTTAAAAAGAGTGAGTACTTTTTGGATAAAAGACCAAGACATGGAGTCGAACGCTTTTTCAAAGTCTACCAGAAGTATTAGTCCTGGGATATTATTATCTTCTGCAGATTGCATAATGTCATATATTGTTCTAGTGTTTTCCCCCATAAGTCTGCCTTGGATAAAACCTGTTTGGTTATCATGGATAAGTTTATTAAGAACAGATTTAATTCTATTTGCTATTGCCCCCAAGGCTATCTTGTAAACACAATTTAAAAGTGATATTGGTCTATAATTTTTTAAAAAACGTCCTGGTTTATTATCTTTTGGGATTAGTGTAATAATTCCCTGTTTTTGTGTAACTGATAACTCCCCATTAATAAAGCCATAATTTATGGCCCTAACAACAAAATGCCCTATTTTACCCCAAAAAGCTTTAAAAAAGTCAGCACCAAAACCATCTGTATCTTGCGAACGATTATTTACCATCTTACTAAGTGAATATGAAGCTTGGTCATATGTAATTAAACCTTCAAATGTTTTGGACTCTGTATCAGTTAACTTTGGTATGTTAAAATTTAAAAATTTGTTATTCAAATCTATGTCTATTAGTTGTTCATCTTTATTTGCATATAGGTTTTCATAAAAATGTTTAGCTTCTTTTAAAATATCCTCTTGTTTTGTAATGATGCTACCATCAGGCATTTCTATTTTGGGTATAATTTTACTTGTGAAGTTATGATGTTCTAGGTTGCAAAAATATTTTGTAGGTTTTTCTCCTTCTTCAATAAATTGTGCCCTTGATCTTATAAAATGACCCTCCATTTTCTTTTTGCGCAAGGTTACAAGTTCTTCTTTTAAAATATTGAGATTGGATATGTTGCTAGCATTAAGAGATTGATCTATTTTATTTATTTCATGTTTAATTTCACATTCCCGCTTATCTGTCTCTTTTTTCTTAAAAGAAGAATAAGATATTGTTTTACCTCTAATTTCCATTAAAAGTGTTTCTAAAAAAAGTTGGTCATTAATAGTAAACTGTATATCTTTATTACAAATATTATTAATATTGTCTATGTTATAGATAGGTACAGCATACTGACATTTTATTTCTTTAATTGTATCATTAATTGTATTTAAATAATTTACATCACTGAGTAGACTATTATTTAGCTTCCATAGAGGTTTACCCTTAATAAATTGGTTAAAATTACATTTTAATATGATAATTGAGTGGTCTGACCTATAGCTGGCTTCAATAGTACTTTTGCTTATTGATGCAAGTAGGTTTTCAGAAATGAGGAAAAAATCTAATCTTGCTTGCTGTAGGGGTGTTTTTTTCCTCCATGTATAACGCTTAGTGGATGGATAATATTCTCTGTATGGGTCAACTAGATTGTAAATGGATTTGATTTCTAAAACCTTTTCTCTAGCTTTTCTATTATTAATACATTTGTAATTATAGTAATCTAATTTTGGATCTTGATCTAAATTGTAATCCCCGCAAATAATTATGTCCTTATTATATATAGTGTCTGAAAAACTCATTATATTATCAAATAAAATTGGCGAGTCTTGATTTGGGGCATATAAGGTTATTAGTGTCAACCTATTATCATCCAGTGTAATGTCAACAATTATATAGTTTCCTTCAGGGTTAGATATGTGTTTATGGATGACAAAATCTAGATCCTTGCTAAACAATATTCCTACATCCCTTGAATTACTTTTCCCAAAACTAAATATACAATCATGCTGCCATTCAGTATGTATAATTTTTTCCATATTTTTGGTAAAATGGACATCCTGCAGACAAAAAATGTGACATTGTTTGGATTTTAAATAGTTGATAACATCGGTACGTTTTTCTGCGGAACCTAATCCCTGACAGTTAACTGACATAATATTAATATCCGTCATTTATATATATATTCTTGGATAGTAGTATGACCAGATGGAGAGAGCAAATCCATAGAAACATAACAAAATACACATAAAAAAAAATATGAAAATGAAACCAGCCATTTAACTATTTGCTTTGGATCAATAAAAAAGCCCTCAATTTTAGCAAAACCAATTTCTATATTAGTTGTAATATAATTAATATTTGACAAAAAAAAAAAAAAAATATCATCAATCAAGGTAAACGTTAATACTATTAAAAGGATTTAAGTAGAGTTAATGATGAGATTGTGGTAACCTGTTCATGTATTAATACATATACACACACATATATATCCACATATACATACTTATATGTATATATTCACACCTACATATACAAAAAAAAACAAAAGGTCCTCTACTGTCCCCTATAGTCTCATAAATTACAACTATATAACATGAGGGGGAAGTCAGTAAATGGATAGAAACAACAACAAATAAATGGGGATATGCAAACACACACTCACACTCTGGACATATTACACAATACACTATAAATATCCAACTGTAAGCAATGATTATAACTGTCTATTTTCAATTATCCAGTTCTGTTATATTATCAACACAGTATTTTACTCTCTTCTAAGTGCTATGTATTTACTTACAAGTATTCTATTCGTGAAAAACATTCATGCTAATTCCTCTCATTATGTAAAGTTCAACTGATGTATTCTGTTAATGAATACAGTATTTACATGTGCCTGTTATTTTCCAGTCATTGTGCAAGATATATCACATACTTGCTTGACATATATATGTGAAAAAGACAACGTCATAAAATCCTACATCATTCAATGTCATCATTATGTGCTGCAAACAAATTTAAAACGTTATATAATTTCGTAGGAGAAAACATATCTATAACGACCATGATTTTTGGAGATGGAAATTCAATCGTAGGGTCAACATACTTACAAACATGCGGAGCCTCGTTCTACGACACATCGGGTCTCACACGCCTTCGTTACCAGAATTAGGATTGTCTGTTTGGGTGACAGTATATCAACGTATCCGTTACCAAAATAACCCTATCCAGTTATTGATAAACATTGAGAAAAAAACAACATTATATTTATAAAGGCTCCAAATGAATCTTATACTGAGAGAACTTGTGCTCTCATTTGCCTAATATTGTATTGATCAATCATTTCTAAATTTTGTTATGCATTGTGTCACGCAGTAAATGTTGAGAGTAAACCAATTAACACTGCATTCTTTACAGCAAAACTATCTTTGAACACTTTGAACATCTAGGAGCCAAGGAGAGAGTGGTTAGGTTAATTGATCGTTTGTTAGCCCTCCATTGCTTAGAAGTCAAACAAACAATGTCAGCCTAACATACTTCCTGAGTATTTTTGCATAATAAATGTCCACCTAACAAATTATTGGTCAATGAGCAGTGCCTGAAATGAGGGCCATCCCAAAAAAATATTTTTATGGAGGGGGGAGTAAATATTGGAGTCACTGTTGGAAGCCTTAGTATTTTAAACCATTTTTTATATAAAAACACATAAAAATAAAACAAAAACCAACACATATATTATCATATTGCAATTATCCTTCAATCATCTTCTCTCGGTACATTGTCCTGTAAACACCCATATCGTCACTCAAGACATTTCCATAGGTTACACTATAGTATTTGAACCAATCGCTATGTCTGTAACAAAGCATAAAGGTGAGAGTGATCTCCCATTGAAAATATAGTATGTCCTATTTGTGAGTAAGTGAGTAATACTTATTTATGGACTTTTCAGTATTCTATTTTTTTAACCATTAACTTCTTAGCATCTCCCAACATGTTGACATGCACATGGTCTGGTGTTGTTCAATGTCGGTCTTGGTGGTGTTGGTGGAATTTATTCACCAGTGACATTTTATTTTTACTACAATATTACTAGCATTACTGGGGAAATGGTTGCCTATTTCTTTACATAATGTGCCTTTATTAACTGATCCAGTTCCATGTAGTTTGACATTTGTATAACAATTCATTTCATGGTAATGCATATGACTTGCAACAAGCAAACTTCATGTCACCGCCTGACCGTCTGGACGTTTGCATATCTCTGTAGCTAATATTTCTGTACCCTGAAAATTCTGTCTTACCAAAGCTAGTCTCAATATATCGACTCTGTGTTTGGAAAAGAACTTAATGATTAAGTTTCTATTATTTTATGCATCAGATATGTAGTATTATTTATACTGTTACTATATATATTTATTAATTATAATTGTTCACCACGGTAGAAAACGACTATTCTGGGAATATCGGAAAACACTTGAATAGAATTATAGACAACTCGTCCAAAAGACATCTTTTCCCAGGCGACTCGTCTTACATTTTGAGACAAGTCGTCCCATCAAAAGATAAGCTGTCCCAAACAATCTAATTGATTAATTGATTATTACTTCGAAATAAAACATAGAGCATACCACGTGTCTATTTGCCCGAAAGTGTTGATGAAGTAAAGAAGAATCTCATCAAACTTTAATAAGTATTTATCTGTCTAGTTAAGCTTTTATTTAACCGAATTATCTTAACGACCACAAGTGAAGTAGAAGACTAATATCAGTTTAGCATTGTTTGTCCATTCAACAATCAAGTAAGAGATAAATGATATAAACCAATCAGACGTCCAAGTATGGTAAAGTTTATAGACTTATTATATGGTCGTTTTTTGCTTAAAAAATAGAAATTTTCTATGTGTTTCAGGTTTTGTCTTTTATTTAAGTTCACATTTAAATTTTAACGAATTCTGCTTGGAAATGTGCTTAGAAGTTAATACACGACAGAGTAGGACCGGGAGGTGATAATCGGTCCGGAAAATGAATAATGACCCGAGGACTTATTGTGTATTAATGTCTTCAATAAACATGTTTGAATGCGCCATTCAAAGGGAGTAATTACGTTTTCATTCACCGGGACTGTTACCACTACAAGGCAATGCTCATGATGTCCATTAATGAACCTCTTTATTATACGTGCTTCTAAATTATGTGTATTTTAACCGAGTATAAAATGAAAGAAAAATAATAATAAAAACAATTTTAATTGAAAACAAAAAAAAACCGTCATTGACGCGTCTTGAACACACGACGTTCAGATTTATAAAATGTGATATGACGTGCACGTTAATTATTGTGCTATTATGACGTTGACGTCGTTTTTTTTAGATATTTATTTTCTTTTCAGTTTCAAATGTTGGTCGCTATGCGGCTGCTTCCCTTGATTTGTTTATATTAGAAACAAGGTGTAAATAATAAAATAATGTACACAAACACTTAATACCATATTAGCGACTTTCTTTAAAGAAGAACACTTACTTTTATATATGAAAGTATATACCGACATGTTGAAAATAAACTAATAATGATGACGTTTACGTGGCCTTTGGTTTCACGGGCACGCGTTCACCGGGCCGATTATGATTATGAGTTTTCGACCCGGGCCGATAAGTGATAATCAGCGCGTGAAGGCGATAGCCTGCTTAAAACATGATCATTTTTGTTACTATATATAGTATCATGTGTATTAATGTGTGTTATTTCATTTGATGAATATAAAGATTTATTATTTTGATTGTTTCTGTTTTGAAGGAATTCAGTTTGGGAATTGCAATATCTTTGTTTATTTTATTTGTTGAATGCAAGGAATTTAAGTTCTATAGTTCTATAGTTCTTTGTTGAGTGTGTGTGTGTGTGTGTGTGTGTGTGTGTGTGTGCGTGCGTGCGTGCATGCGTGCGTGTGTGTGTGTGTGTGTGTGTATGTGTGTGGTTGTTTGCCTCTTCTTGTTCTGAACTGTAAATTGACTGCTAAATATTATCAAACATGTACGGGTTAAATACTTTAAATATCGATATCAAACCTTTTGTATCTATGAATGCGAGCGTGTCCGTATCTAGTCTTAAGTTTAAACTTGTTAATTTTGCTTCGATTGTGAAACAAGTTCTTACAAAAGGTAAATCACGCTCGAAGTCTTACTGGTTAGAACCGGTACTAGGCATATGCAGAAAAGCGTCTTGCTCAACGACACCACACACAGCCGATGCTGAGGATCGATCCCACGACCCTCCGACCATATATTCGGTGCTCTACCATTTGACCACGCGCTCCAAATCCATCTATTGTACCTTGTAACGTTTTTGCAGTTTGTGTCACACTGTCAAATTTGATTGGAGGAGTGCTCAAAACACTTATTTGAGTGTGCAATCTATTTTAGAAGAAGTGAACGATCTTATTACTAGGTTGGAAAGTAATGAGGTAAAAAGTAATAATATAGATGATGTATATCAGGAATGGTGTTGTTCAGTTAAAAAAAAATATGTTTTCAAGTATTGTTGAAAGTAAAATTTCCAGTAATTGCAGGACGCATAGATCTGTTAAACCTTGATGGAATGGTCACTCACAGATCTATGGTCAAAACTATGTAGTGACCAAAATAATTTTTGGAAGTCTATTGGGAAAATTGGTGTTAATCAATCTAAGAAAAAACTTATCCCAGAACAAGGTACTTTAGAGGATGGAACTTTGACATCATCTATTACTGATGTACTGTATTAATGGAAAACAGAGTCTAACTACCTTTTTGTAAATGGAAACAACAAAGAATTTTCTGATGTTGATGCAAATACATGTAATGATATAAATGATATAATAACAGTAATTTTCATTTGTTTTTTAATGAACATATTTTAACGTTGAAGTTAAAGATGCGATATGGAAAGCAAAACGTGGTAAAGCCTATGTTGTAAATGATATTCCTGCAGAGGAGTTGTATAATGATACTGCTGTTTACGTTTTACATTACTGTGTTATTCAATTAGTGTTTAAATAAAGGTGTTGTGCCATCTATATGGAGCAAATGTATTATCAACCCTATCCCTAAGTCTTCTACATTAGATCAGAGAAATCAACTTTCATACAGAGGTATTGCCCTCGCGTCGGCGGTCTATAAGGTTTACTGTAGAATACATAATATTTTATTGAATTTTCATGTTGAGAGTTGCAATATATGAGTCGATGAGCAAAATGGATTTAGAAGGAAAAGAAGCACTTAAGATCATATATCATTGTATAATGTAATTGAAACTCGTAAAATGCGAACTATCTACCTTTACAGCTTTCATCGACTTTAGAAAGGCGTATGATTATATAAATGGGCCAAAATTATGGCATAGGTTACAGAA
Source organism: Panopea generosa (assembly GCA_029582155.1). Taxonomy (NCBI): domain Eukaryota; kingdom Metazoa; phylum Mollusca; class Bivalvia; order Adapedonta; family Hiatellidae; genus Panopea; species Panopea generosa. The sequence goes on from CM055911.1 coordinate 9,763,046, forward strand.
TATTGGTATTTTTACTAAACTTTTACTCGCCATTAAGTCTAAATATAAATTTGTTTCATCTTGTGTTTGAGTTAATTCACACGAAACTCACCAGTTTGATGTGAACTGTGGATTACGGCAAGGCTGTATAGTGTCACCAATATTGTTTTACCTTTTCATAAATGAACTTGATGTATATCTTTATATATAGTCTTTAAACATTGGTGTTCAGTTGGATGATGATAATGTTTGCATTTTACTCTATGCCGATATTATTGTTTTATTGGCAGATACGTGAACAAAATCTTCAAACGTTGTTAAATTGCTTAAATGATTGGTGTGACAGAAATGATATGTCCATTAATGTCAATAAAAGTAATGTCATCCATTTTCGTTAAGAGTCTGTACCAAGATGTAATACTGTATTTACATGTTGTGATTGCATTTTAGATTACGCTAATAATGTCAAATATCTGGGTTTACTGCTTAATGAACATTTGTCGTGCATTGGGTTTACTTATTGCCAAAGTTAAGATTATAGGTGGTGTCCCATATAATGTCTTTACTAAATTATATGATTCAGTAGTTTGGCCCGTCATTAGCTACGGAACTGCAGTTTGGGGACATAACCCTTTCTCTTGTATACAAGTCAGTGCACAACAGGACCGTAAGATTTTTCCTAGGAGTTGGGAAATGTACTTCAAATTTAGCTGTATCCGGCGATATGGGTTGGGAACGGATCTCCATACGCCAATGGAAAGTAGTAGCCAATTACTGGGCATGGTTATCAACCACTTATTCTTCTCGAACCTATAAACGGATAACACTCAAGGCTAACAGTAAATATGTTAACTAAAAAAAACTGGTTTCACTGTGTGCGTAAGCAATTTTGTCAATATAATTTAGCGCAGTTTACTGATTTATCTAGACCTATACCTATAGAAGAAGCTCAGTTCTATATTCACGCCACGAGACTTGTGATTTAATATTACTTGCACAAGCTATATACAGAGTAGTGAAGTCACCGATTGTGTCTTAAATGTCTCAAATTAATCCAATCAATGGTGTTATAAAGGATAATCCTAATGATAGATGTAAGAACTGTTTGAGACGACTTTTCTTTTGATTGGACGAGTTGTCTTTCAATATTGGACGAGTTGTATGTGTATTTCAGTTTACACATTGACACAAGGTAAAAACCCACCAAATCGTACATTTCTAAATGTTTTGTATTTTTGCAAAAACAATTTTAAATTCATACCTGATACATAAGATAATAGAAATTATTTCGATTAAAATAATTTAATTTATTTGTTCGAGAAATAAATCAGGCTGTCTGGTTCCTTAGATTTGTTAAGTCTCGGTCATTACCGTAGAAATAATCTGGTACCTGTTTCTATACGGTAGCAATCTTACTGCGTGGGACTAACCCGGTAAACAGTCCGGCAAATTAGTATTTTAAGCAAAATATTCGTGCAACAGGTTCTTTTGACTCGTAACTAGCGCGGAAAGTATATCGAATTGTGATTGAAGTGTATAACTATGCCACCAGGTTGACCAGTTAGGAGAGGTGCAAGAAGAGTTCCTATGCGAGAGGCGAACTTGCAACAAAACTGCAATGTAGCGGCGAACAGACCTAACACACGAGGTCAGAAACGGAATGCAGAACAACGGGAAATGGAGGAACGGGCTGCTCAGGTGGATGAAATTGATGTGGGCGACAACAGACTCATACAGGACAATACCTGTAGGTCAAATTTTAATATCATTGATATTGAGCAGCTTCTTTTTGATACGGGTAATAACCCGTCTTGTAGTAATAATGTTATTGGTTCAAAAGAGAATACGGGGTGTGGTGTTAGGCAGGGGGAAAATTACCTAAGTGGAAATTTACTTCCTAGTCAAACAAACAATGCGTCGCTTAGAGACTCAAACTTAATACAAAGCTCGCCGCTGGTTAGGCTTGCCAGTGACGACCTGGCAGCTCACGTCCCATCGTCTCTTAAACAACAAATTTGCAGAGGCGAGTATATCAATTTAGCGTTGTTGTTGAAGGGGGCTGTGGAGTTGTCAGAATTTTGCAAGGGTAATGTTTTCAAGCTATCAAGCGAGGGGCACATTGAGTCACGAAAAGAGTGTAAGGAGAAATTAGTTTCAGTAGAAAAATGGTCAAATGCATTTATCATATACGCCTCAATTTATTTGCTAAACCATAGTGACAGGGTCCATGAAATGCTCCATTATATGTACAACATAAGGGAATGTGCCATGCGCCAAGGAGGCCTGGCATGGAGAACATACCACGAGCAATTTCGTCTACGTCAAGCTATAACACCGACATCTTGGTCACAAATAAATAACGACCTCTGGTGGCGTTGTATGCAGGTAAAAGACAATCAGATAACTAGCCAGTCTAATTCTCATACTGGTAGATACACATGTAAAGACTACAATAGTGGTAACTGTTCTTGGTCAAACTCTAAGTTCTCCCATGTGTGCGCTAAATGTTTCGCGCCCCACCCTGAGGTCAATTGTATTCAACTATGTCGATCAATGAACGCACAAGAAACAAGGCCAAACCATCCATTTCGTGGTAGAGGATTCCGTAGACCTTTCAGAGGCCGCGGAAGGGGGCCAAGGAGACAATAATATGAAAAAAATGGAGGCGGGGGAACCCCGAAATTTAGATATATTCAGTTTAGCAAAGTCACCTGTTAATATAGAAGCTCTAAAACGTTATTCACACCTTTATGATAAAAAAGAAGCAATGTTTGTGATAAATGGTTTCAGTAAGGGCTTCCCTGTCCAGTACACGGGGCCAAGGTCACAGCGCGATTCAAAAAATTTACGCTCAACTTTATTGAACCCTGATTTAATAAAAATGCAAATTATAAAAGAAGTGGAAGCAGGCAGGGTAGTGGGTCCATTTAGTGAGCGCCCACTGCCCAACTTGATAGTATCTCCAATTGGATTAGTCCCAAAAAAGACACCGGGGGAATATAGAATGATACATCATTTGTCCTATCCCCCTGGGGAGTTTGTCAACGATTACACAGATCCGGTTGTATGCTGAGTTCAATACACAAGCTTTGATGAGGCAGTTAAATTGGTTCAGGATTTAGGAAAAAACTGCAAATTGTTTAAATCTGATATTAAAAGCGCATATCGTTTGATACCTATACAGCCGTCAGTTTTCGAATTATTGGGATTTCGTTTTAATGATATGTTTTATTTTGACAAAGCGCTTCCTTTTGGGGCATCCATATGTTGCATAACCTTCGAAAGATTTGCTAGATTCTTAGAATTCTGTGTCAAATTAAAATACACTTCTGGCAAGTTGATACATTACTTGGATGACTTTCTAGGAGGAGATAAAACGACAGAGTCGTGTGTCTATGCACTTAATTGTTTTAAAGATACCATGTCCGAGTTAGGTGAACCTATAGCTGACGAAAAAACAGAAGGTCCGACAGAGATTCTTGTATTTCTTGGATTAGAAATTGATTCAATTCAAATGACTATCAGAATACCGATTTCAAAAATTAGAGGGGTAATACAAAAGATAAAAGAAATCTTAGCCAATCAAAAAGCAACATTGAAGAAAATACAATCATTAATAGGCTCACTGAATTTTTGTTGTAGGGCTATTACAATGGGTAGACCATTTACTCTACGTTTGATAAACTCTATTTGCGGACTAACTAAACCGTATCATCATATTAGGATCAAGAAAGAGATCCGTTTAGACTTGGCCATGTGGCTAGTATTCCTTCAAAATTACAATGGTATTTCTGTCTTTCACGACCGGTACTGGGTTACAAATGAGGATGTACAGTTATTTTCAGACAGTGCAGGCGGCACCGACTTAGGCTTCGGAATATATTTCAATAGGCACTGGTGTCACGCGAAGCGGCCAGATTCATGGCATACAGGTAGTCTCACGTCTGACATAACAGTATTAGAATTATTTCCCATTGTGGCAGCACTTTTTATTTGGGGCCCCGAGTTGATGAATAAAAAGATTAAATTTAATTGCGATAATATGGCAGTTGTCCATATCTTAAATAAGTTATCTTCAAAATCGGAACAGGTAATGTGTCTTATTAGGGTTCTTACCTTAAGGTGTTTAAACTTAAATATATTGATTAAAGCCAATCATGTCCCGGGCTGCAGTAATGATATTTGCGATGCTTTGTCTCGCTTTCAGTTGATCAGATTCAGGGAAGTGGCACCGGACGCAGATCTCATTCCATACCCAGTCCCAGATTTTCTCTGGAATATCTGCGATCTAGAGCTAGACAACTTCTTCATTCAGGGATTGCAACAAACACAACATTAACATATAATACCGCCTTAAGAGCATTTGAAAAATTCAGAAAAGGTTATGCTCTCTCAAAAATTTTGCCTATCCCCAATCAACATATCATTTTATTTATGGCATTTTGTTTCGAGAGGGGGTTTTCATCCAAAACTATTACTACATACGTCGCAGGCTTGAATTATTTTCACAAATTACTGGAATTTGAGGATAAAGCTCGTGTTTTTATCATCGACAAATTATTAGAAGGTTGCCGTAGAAACAGAACTTCTTCAGATAGGAGGGTTCCATTGACCATGCCCATGTTAGTGGCTATTTGCAATAAATTCCCTTTGATCTGCTTTGACCATTATGACAGTAAATTGTTTTCATCATTATTCACACTGGCGTACTTTGGTCTTTTCAGAATAAGTGAATTAGTGCATTCGCGTATAGGACAGTTACAGACTCCTATCAAACAATCCGATTTGTCCTTCATAGGAAACAACTATGTGGCAATTCAGCTCCGTCACTCCAAAACAAATCAAAGGGGAAAGCCAATATTGTTAAAAATACCCAGAGTATCAGGCTCGATTTGCCCAGTCAGCACACTAATAGGTTTCCTAAATGTCAGGCCAAAATCCGACGGTAGTTTGTTTTGCCACAAAGATAGCACCCCGGTAACTAGATCTCAATTCTCCGCTGTACTAGCCAAATGTGTCCGCGAATGCCAATTATCCGGTATGTACAGGTCACATAGTTTTAAGATTGGTAGGGCAACAGATTTAGCTGTTCAAGGTTACTCATCAGAGGTGATCATGAAACTCGGAAGGTGGACTTCCAGTTGCTATAAATTATATATCCGTGCCTAAAAAGGTATGACCAGTCAACGTACTACTGTTAAGCAGAGGTACCATTTTATGGTAATAAGACCCAAAGAAGGTCATGAAGGACTGTAACTTTATAGTTTTTTATCTAAAATAGAAAAGGAATTACCCAAGTTTTGATTATATTTTCTTAAATACTTTTAGACATATGGGTTTTGGGAGATTCGATCCCATTATGGGCTGGCAGACGAGCCCAAGACACCAGAAAACCAAATCTCAGGCTGCATGGCAGGACAATTGCTTGGTGGGGAGTAAGGGGCCTACGATGGACAACACTACGACACTCCATCGAGGGCTAGGTGTTGCTATCATCTCCGCCGTCAATTATCATAATTCACTTAGGTGGGAATGATTTAACTTCATTATCACTTATAAAATTGCATAAAAGTATTGAATATGAGATCCAGTACCTCCGTGAGGCCTGCCCTCAGACCATCATTATTTGGGTGGACATTTTGCCTAGGAGAGTCTGGAGGGGGGCTTTGGGGCTCAAGGCAATAGAGGCAAAACGGAAAAGGGTTAATAGGACAGGCCGACATATGGTAAAAAAATGAGGAAAAGTGACTTTATTACCCCTGATATTGACTTGGAAACTAACTTTTTTCGGGAAAATGGCTTTCACTTGAATGATGTGGGGCTTAAATTTTATTTAGATTTCTTAAAAGACGCGATAGTTAAAAATTTACCTACCGCTCGATAATAATTTTGGGGGATCAATTGAAATTTTTTGTGGCGGAAAAATTTTATCGACCGGAAGGTGACCAGGCGCTGCATTCAGTGAAAAGTAGCTTTCGTAATATTTAGTTTTAAACGTCGTGAATTTCCAGATTGTGGACTTTTCATCTCTCGTCGTTGGAAGTCAGCTACGTTCCCGACGGGACATGTTCGTCTATAATAGGAAAACTAATTTAATCTTGTTGCAATGCATTAGGTGTGTAGGTTATTGCGTTATACTGAGGCTGTGGTTGACTTGAATTGCTTCAAGTCAGTTGCGTTGCTTGGCATAACGGTGATTTGCGAGTGATACCGTTTGCCACTTGGACTTGAGTTGTTTCGAGTCAGTTGCGTTGCTTGCATTTCTGTGACTGGTGTATGACACCGTTTGCTATTTTAAGGGTAATTGATCCGAGTTGCTTCGGGTCACTAGGTCTGGCCCTTACAGTACTGGTAAGACCTAGCTAGCATTGCTGTTTTGCGTAATACAACAATAAAGCGTATACAATTTGGCCGGAGCGCCCCCTTTCATTGCTGTTTGTGTGGTTATGGTTCTCTTCTTTCAACGACGGTATCGGTTCCGATACGTTCACGTTGGAAGCTGGGGCCTATGGTCGCACAATCGGTTCGACCCTGGGGGTGACACTCTGTTGTATACTTGATGTTGTTAGTCACAAAGGTATTAGTTCACTCGAGTTGCTTCGGGTCGTTGCATTGCATTACAGTAACATCGGTACTGATGTAGGATACATGTTTTGATTAAGGATGATAATTAGCCTAACACGTCTGGTCTGCTTTCGGTTGAGAGAACTTATGTATTGCTTGGCACCAATCTTGGTAGGAGCCTTAACGCATACCCTATCAAGCCTTGAGCGGCCAATATAAACCAACATTTTGAAATATTAAGTCTGTTTCTTTTGTATATGACAGTATGTAAGTACATACGACGTAGTGACGGCTATACACACACTTTTAACGTGATTACAATGTAATAAATAACGAAATGTTACACGTTTTATCTTTATTTCGAGTAATATCAAATAATAGAAATTATTTCGATTAAAATAATTTAATTTATTTGTTCGAGAAATAAATCAAGCTGTCTGGTTGCTTAGATTTGTTAAGTCTCGGTCATTACCGTAAAATAATCTGGTACCTGTTTCTATACGGTAGCAATCTTACTGCACGGGACTAATCCGGTAAACAGTCTGGCAAATTAGTATTTTAAGCAAAAAATTCGTGCAACAGATTCTTTTGACTCGTAACTAGCGCGGAAAGTATATCGAATTGTCCCACCACATCCCATGATCTGTCTATAGCGTATTTACCGGTTTTACATCAAACTATGTTAGTGCAAACATACCCGATACATAACATATGTAATTATCGCAATATATAGGAAATTTATATCAGAATTGCTGCTTTAAGTATATTTTCCAGGCTCTGTTACATGATGAGGTGAAGGACGTTATCCGAAATGTAACGGCTAGAAAATGTTCCTGATACCTGGCTCAATGTCACGTTCGTTGAGTAACAGCTAGAGGGGTATTATAGAACATCCTGGTTTCCATACATGTATGGTGTTATTACATTCCAAGATCAACTGTTGTTGGTAGGAGGCAACATTCTGGCATCACATGTTAGAACACGACTATGAACATGGACAGCTACTACGGTACATAGTGCAATGTTATGAGTGAACATCTACACCGAGCAGCAATAAAGTATGGTACAAGAGACAATTCCAGTATGGTAGAAAGAAGCTACGCTTAGTGCAATTCTGTTTCGGATAACATATATTTTGAGTAGTTCTTGTCATGACCTATAGAACAGAAGACATTTTATATTATTTATAAGCTAGTCAGTTCAGTTTGTTGTGCATATGAGAAACGCAGTCTTTTACTAGTCGCTCTTCAATATGTAGTAAAATAAAGGTGCGGAAAAGTTTTATCGATCGGAAGGTGACCAGGCGCTGCATTCAGTGAAAAGTAGCTTTCGTAATATTTAGCTTTAAACGTCGTGAATTTCCAGATTGTGGGCTTTTCATCTCTCGTCGTTGGTAGTCAGCTACGTTCCCGACGGAACATGTTCGTCTATAATCGGAAAACTAATTTAATCTTGTTGCAATGCATTGGGTGTGTAGGTTATTGCGTTATACTGAGGCTGTGGTTGACTTGAATTGCTTCAAGTCAGTTGCGTTGCTTGGCATAACGGTGATTTGCGAGTGATACCGTTTGCCACTTGGACTTGAGTTGCTTCGAGTCAGTTGCGTTGCTTGCATTACTGTGACTGGTGTATGACACCGTTTGTTATTTTAAGGGTAATTGACCCGAGTTGTTTCGGGTCACTAGGTCTGGCCCTTACAGTACTGGTAAGACCTAGCTAGCATTGCTGTTTTGCGTAATACAACAATAAAGCGTATACGATTTGGCCGGAGCGACCCCTTTCATTGATGTTTGTGTGGTTATGGTTCTCTTCTTTCAACGACGGTATCGGTTCCGATACGTTCACGTTGGAAGCTGGGGCCTATGGTCGCACAATCGGTTCGACCCTGGGGGTGACACTCTGTTGTATACTTGATGTTGTTAGTCACAAAGGTATTAGTTCACTCGAGTTGCTTCGGGTCGTTGCATTGCATTACAGTAACATCGGTACTGATGTAGGATACATGTTTTGATTAAGGAGGCTGATTAGCCTAACACGTCTGGTCTCCTTTCGGTTGAGAGAACTTATGTGTTGCTTGGCACCAATCTTGGTAGGAGACTTTACGCATACCCTACCAAGCCTTGAGCGGCCAATATAAACCAACATTTTGAAATATTAAGTCTGTTTCTTTTGTATATGACAGTATGTAAGTACATACGACGTAGTGACGGCTATACACACACTTTTAACGTGATTACAATGTAATAAATAACGAAATGATACACGTTTTATCTTTATTTCGAGTAATATCAAATAAAAGAGATAATGTTGATTGGAAGAAGCGATTGACAAAATATCACTTTAACTATCAGTTAATGCACCCAGCTGCAGACATGAAGCTTCAGTTTTCAGAATTTTGACAGAAGGTGGAAAAAATATTTTAGTTTTTATATTGGCTTTATGAAACTGTCTTTCCATATACACAACTTTAAACACTATATGTATAATCAACAACATCAGTATGTCATAGAATGTAATTAATTTTGGTTTTATAACGCATTTATTGAGTTTGCATGAGAAAAGCATCATATTATACGTTGATTGTTACGCAAGACTATTCTAACTTAAGTTACAATAGTCTTGCGGTAACATTGTTTCATAATCAAATAATTCGAGTTAGAATACTTGTAAAATAAATCTTAAGACATATGTGTAAATGTTTGATTCAAATCTGTTTCCTAAACCAGATATTATCATATTTTAGGCAAATTGACAATTTGAGCATTTTGAGTTCAAGGGGTGTATAACATAGCAAAGAAACTTTCCCATTGATTCTAAAGAGGCATTAAGATCAAGGTTGTTTCACCTTATTAAACAGAGGCCAAAACTCGGCTACTTCCCAATTCGACTATTTGTTCCCAAAATGAAATATATATATATTTGGGGGAAATACTTCTTACATTAGGAGATGAAATAAAATCTTGAAATGTAATAATGATGTTATATATAATAATTATTTTTAGAACATGATCTGAACAGTGTTGCACTTTATTTTCCAGTTTGCTAAAACCTTAAAAAAAAACAATGTCCCATGATGATAACATGTTCTTTTGCTATCTCGAAGATTTAGATATCTTCCAAATTAGCAGGGAAAAAGCACTGAAGATGAACAGACTGTTAATAGTATCACCTTTTACTTTTCTAGCACCACCTATTCTACCAAGACCTTGTACCAGTCGACTATGTCGTTAACACTGTATGGTCACAAATTACCCTACTGCCACGATCTACCAAACCATCTTAACATACTGTTTCATCATCACTCACAAGAGCATCGCCAACTATCATTCAACCACCATCTACCCTACTATTACCACTGACTGTACCATCACATACTATAATGCCACCTCTTACTATACCACTTAATTTAATATCACTACCTACCAAACTGTTATCACCAACCATACCAATACCATCTACAGATATATCGTCACTTAAAACAGCATCGTCACCTATTATCCTGCCACCCTACTTTCACAAATTGCTATAATTTCAACATCAACCCTACTGCCACACATACCATTCATAATTACGTACTCACAGAACCTGCACCATCCACAATACCGTCGCCACTTATCATTCTATCAAAACCTACCTTGACCTCATGTTACTTCTCATACCATCAAGCCTATACCCTACCATTTTTGCAAACTTTACATAGTGTCATCATACACAACAGTACCATCTATCACATTCAAAGCAATAACCATCAACAAATTATCACAACCAACAATACTCAACCACCTACAGTACCATCACCGCCCACAGTACTGCCAACATTTAGCTTACTAACAAAACCAACACTGTCCTCAATACCAGTCTTACACTTATAACCTACCCCACCAACTACTAATGTACCATCACCACTCGTGATGTGATAACCAGCTAGGAAACTGTCCCCATTTACCCTACCCTTACTACTTTCCAAACAATTGTCACTCAAAATAGTATCACTTATAATACTGCCGCAATCGACAGCTGCAGTACCATCACAATTCATAATGTGATACCACCTTTTGTAGTATCTCCATCCTCAATATGATTACCGCCAGTCAGGCATTTCCAAATGTCTATCATACCTACAGAATGTGTTACAATATTGGTCTACTTGGGAGTTCATATGATTTTACTAGAATTCCTTTTTATGCCCTTTTGAATCTCATTTTCTCAATGATTTGGTAAAGTCGTTTCAATTTTTTTCAAATGAAGTGAGTTTGTATTCAGGTCACAGACTATATATTTATCTGAAACCGAGTGAGCAGGTTCTAAGATATCATACGTTATACATATTAAGTTTAGTTTTTTTACAAAGATACTGGTACATCATCACTAGAGTCTGTGTCTTCGACCACATGCTTAGTTCAGGCTCTATGGGTACAAAGGTGTTCAGAGCTTCTGGTGCAATTTGCAGACAACAAAGTGGTGTCATGTCCATTTATCATATTTTGTTCATATGTGTGGTACCCCTGTGTTTCTAGGGTATCAATAAAGATCACAATTACAGGATCACAAGAGCCAATGCATGGTATTAGATGCATTAATTGATACATTAAGTATTTGATAAAAGTTACTGAAACTGCAGTTCTGCATGTGTTAAGGTTTAAGACAAATTCTGGTTACATTTGTCGATGTTGTTTTACAAATATATATGTTAATTTGTTGCTGTGTACATTGTGAATGACCCAGGAATATTCTATTTTGCTGTCAATTTACATTTGTGTGTAGTGGTATGCCATGAAACACAAACTTATCCAATCATACCCAATGTTACCGTCAGTACTGAGTTTTGTTTTTAAGCGGTAATGGCGTCAAGACTAGAACGAACCTGCGACCAATGACGCCAGTGGCCAATACTAACGACACTTTATCCCCGCTTTATACTCAGTAAATTGTTGAATTTACATGTTAAATTCCAGCTATACGTGAAATTGTCGTTAAATGGTTAAATGATAGTTTAGAATCAATGCATTTAAATATTTTTCATCCAAATCATGACACATTTTTATTTATGTACAATAATTTTAATCTAAAAGAATTGAGATTTTCACCAACATTTTAATTAAGATTAACGCAGGTGTACGAGAACAAATCATGTCCCTTCTAAGATAACTATTTTGTTTCATATTACAAAAGTGCTTTCCACCAAGCCTAAGTTTTCTTTTAGTTTAAAAGAACTGTAACATTCCTACTACTCACCATAGAGCACCGCAGTGGTGGTCTTGTGCTAGAGCGTCCGCCTCGCATGCGTAAGGTCATGGATTCTATGCCCGGTCGTGTCATATAAAATACTTGAAAAATGGTACAAACTTTCTCGCTTGGTACTCAGCAATTAGAGGATAGTTCTAGGTCTGGTTGGCCCGGTGTCGGTATAATGTTACTGATTGGGGTATTATACCATGTGTCTGCGCCAAGATTCTCCAGTGTGACATCGCTCAGAATACCGTCTCACGCAGACACTGTCACGATATGACTAGAAACGTGTTGAAAGGGACACTAAACACGTTGAAACAACATCACTTACCGTAGCGTGAATAAAATCCTCTCAAAACAACATAATAAATTACTTTTCGTTCAGTCGAAGTCTATAGACACACCTCGCAAAGAAGCACAGGCCTCGTCTATGACGTCGCAAATCGAAGTTTTTGGTGTATTACTTGATACCGAGTGTCGCACTGTGATATGTTTAAACTATACAACGCATTTCAGAAGTGAAAAGTGATATTGGGGAATTATGAATATGCTCTTTAATGATATTATTGAAGTATAAAACGATAAACTATAACTGTTTACAATTTAAGTGCTGATAACCTTTCAACTTTACTTAAAAAATGAAATAGTTGCTGTTTAATGACTAATATTTGAAGATTATAAGAAAATAATCGACATTGCATGTGATCATGATATTTGTAATATTCGCATATTTTATTACCACCACTCAAAACATTGTGGTTTAAGATTGGCTTGTTTACCACTTTGATATAATAGATCGGTTTCATGCAATCATACAATTTATTTATGAAAATCATGAGTAGGAAAACACAAATCACCACAAAAGTAAACAAATATATGTTTTATAATAAAAAACAAGTCATTATTCATTAAGTCTGTGAGAATAATTATTTCAAACGAAGCAAAACATTCGAAATATATTTAAACGCACCATGCGTAAAAGGACACTTACTTTCGTCTCGATCACGCTGTATATTTAACCGTTTATTCTGGATTACCTTTCATAGATAGTAGAAAGAAAATAATAGTAATGATGACAGTTGTTGTATTAATTTTAATGCTGAGCTGTATAACACTGGATTTATTAGGAAAAGTTGATGGTAAGGTTTGCTTTTGATTTGTCATTCAGCTTATCACAGTCAATATACATATATATGTATGTAAACGGGAAGAACAACCATCGTAGTCACTTCTATTTAATTGACAATGCGGGTGGTCATCTACAATTACCAGTACGTAAGATGACGTAGTCTTTAGAACGAACCTAGCTCTCCCGATTCGGTCCGTTAAATAGGAGCACATTTAGGTACGTTGATTGGTTAGTTTCTTCAGGAAAGTTTGAATGACGTCATGGTTTTGTAAACGTTCAATTGATCACTATGCATTGTGGTACGGGTATAGAATGCCTTGCTTTTTACATTGGGGTTTGCCAACTGATTAAAGAGATAACAGGCTATATATAGACTAGGAAAGTCATTTCCACATTCAGTACGACGAAACGGATATGTGATGTCAAGGAGTTGTGAAAAAGAAAAGACAAATCCAATAACTATGGGTGAAAATTAGTTTTAAGAATTACATGTTTATAAAACTTCTTATTGCTATTATCAAAACATGCTGTTCAGGGCGCATGTTTTAGCCAACTCATTTTTGCATTAATCAATTTTTGTGTAAATATCTGTATCAGGCATAATGACATCAATTTATTTATAGATAAATGAAAATGTTTTACTTTGAGAATCGGTCTAATAAAGCACAATAACAATATTTATATCGGTAAAATCAATGCAAATTTAGATATGTTGCGATAACTTCTGATAGGTTTAGTGATAAATTTTCAACCTCTCTCTTAATATAGACATTTGGTTCTTATTGAATCAAGTTTTAACAATATTTTGCATCGAAGTTTGCTAGTCCAAATCGTGTTCTTGTGATATTTCTATCAACTGATTTTGAAAATAAACAGTATTTTTTTTATTCATCGCTAAAATGATACATAACTTATATTTATTTACACCATCAATTTTAAAATAAATATTGGTTGAAAACTTTCTCTGAACATAGACAAACGTTGTCCATCAAACAGTTTGTTTATAATTTAGGAAGGGAAGACAAAACAAAAGTGATTACGCCGACTTTGATAACACTACTTTGTTCGTATTGGTTATATTAAAATACTACTTTGTTCGTATTGGTTATATCATAACACTACTTTGTTCGTATTGGTTATATCATAACACTACTTTGTTTGTATTGGTTCTATTATAACACTACTTTTGTTTGTATTGGTTATATTAAAATACTACTTTGTTCGTATTGGTTATATTAAAATACTACTTTGTTCGTATTGGTTATATTAAAATACTACTTTGTTCGTATTGGTTATATTAAAATACTACTTTGTTCGTATTGGTTATATCATAACACTACTTTGTTGGTATTGGTTATATCATAACACTACTTTGTTCGTATTGGTTATATCATAACACTACTTTGTTCATATTGGTTATATCATAACACTACTTTGTTCGTATTGGTTATATCATAAAACTACTTTTGTTTGTATTGATTATATTATGACACTTCTTTGAATTGGTTATATTATAACACTACTTTGTTCATATTGGTTATATCATAACACTACTTTGTTCGTATTGGTCATATTATAACGCTACTTTGTTCGTATTGGTTATAATATAACACTACTTTGTTTGTATTGGTTATATTATAACACTATATTTTTGTTTGTATTGGTTATATTATAACACTACTTTTGTTTGTATTGGTTATATTATAACACCACTTTGTTCGTATTGGTTATCATAACACTACTTTTGTTTGTATTGGTTATATTATAACACTACTTTGTTTGTATTGGTTATATTATAACACTTTTTTTTGTATTGGCGTATTTTCAAAATAGCTGATTCGGTTTATAAGAACAATAATAACAATAATGATAATAATAATAATAATAATAACATTATATTGGGTTTCAATGGACAACTCAGGTATCTTCTACACACCATGGCCTGCCCAGGGACACCAAGTTTTTGCGTCTGGCTCATCTAGAAGGCGGTCAACGGACGTTGGGAACATGTGCACGCATACAAAGTTGCATGTTTATGGCTATTTGGACCAACTCAGGTGAAAACATGGCTTCTCCACCCGCCGCAAATGACGCCCCTTGGCAAATACCTGGGTTTCAATGGACAACCCAGGCATCTTCTACACACCCTGGCCTGCCCAGGGACACCAAGTTTTTGAGAGTCTTGCTCATCTAGAAGGCGGTCAACGGGTGTCTGGAACATGTAAACACACACTCTAAATGTAGCCCAGACACCCTACTAGCGTCTGGGAGTGCAGCCAATCCAAATGTATATACAGAGAAGACGTTGCTACCAACACTTGCAAAGTTAAAAAACAAACTGAAATAGTACACTGGGATACTTTTATGGAAAAAAAATTGAAAAAAAAAATTGATCATAACCAAGGCTCGAACTCGCGACATTTGGGTTGACAGTTCAAACCGTTACCACTACGCTATCGAAACAGACAGTAGTACAACACACTTTATATTGATATATAGTTTATTCTATAGTTTATGTAATAGATAAAAAATGCTATCATACAACAAATACCACTAATACGGAAGATTCCATCTGAAATAGAATGGCGTATTTTCAAAATAGCTGATTCGGTTTATAAGAACAATAATAACAATAATGATA